>CM077161.1:172665777-172904696 GCA_039583875.1 Platanthera guangdongensis
CCAAGGAATTTCAATGATTTTACTTCCTCAGCCCGTGGATACATATATATATATTTTATACAGAAGATAGAAAAGATATATAGCAGAGAGGCTCAAAATAACAACAAGAGACAGGAGAGAGAAAACGTAGGAAGACTTTTTCTCTCTACAAAAGAAGAACTCTGCAACAAGTTTCAAACAGAGGAAATCAACTTCATCTTCTTCTTTCTGATCCAGGCTTTCAAGAGACAACATATTCAGATTTGTCTACAGAGCTTGCTGGAGATTTTCATCTAGTTGAAGGCCTACACCCTGAAGCAAAGCTTCCCAGCATTCATGAACTAATACATATTTTCAGGGGGAGCTTTGACACCATCAATCCACATAGTCTTCTCAGTTGTTTGAGAAAGAGAAGACTGCCATCACTCTCTCACCCCTCTCTGTAAAGGGTTTCTCAAACTCCCTTCAAAAGTTTGAGCTTGGTTTTTGAGCACCTTATCAAAAGCTCATTGGTGCACAGGACACCTGATCAACTCAACCTGTAGTGGATTCCTACCAGGGTGGTAGAAGAGTGGATGTACCTAAGTTTAGGGGAACCACTATACTTCCTTGTGTCGTCTGATTTGCTTGCTCTGTTTTCTTCCTTATGTGCTGTGAATTTTATTTTGCATTTTATTTTCTAAAAACTCTTAAGCATATCAGATCTATCACCTCACTTTCACGTTATATAAGATGGTATATCTAGCCAAGAGAATTCGAATTTCTTACCTCGGTATTGCGGTGACATAGTTTCGATTAGATTATTCTGAATGCACAGATTTGTTCTCCGATTAACAAAAAGGTTCACTTGCTCAAGAGACCTAAAAATGACAATCAACACATTTAATTCTCCTAAATTCCAAGAATACTATCTCATAATAATGGAGAGGAACTTACCACTTCTCTACTAGTGAAGGGTTATGATTTCTGAAACAAAAACGACCTCACCTAAACTCGGGTTACCGAAATAACTATGGTTATGAGGATCCAAACCCTAATTAAAATTCCACAATGCTTAGTTGAAAGCCCTATAAAAGTTACACCAATGTTAACTGGAGATGAAAAGAGGAGTCATGATTCTTGTGCAATCTTGAAGGGAAGGGTCAATCGACCACAAATCTCTACTTTGAAGTCTCTAAAGAACTTCAGAAATTGCTGGAATAGGAGAAATTGACTGCTAAATATCTAAACTTCATCAAGACAGGAAAGAGGAGAGTTGAACAAGTAAAAAATGCCTTGCTGGAGAAGGGGTTGATTGTTACCTGGCAATAAGAAGTCGAAACAGTGCTTGGAGGTTTCAGCCGGCCACCAATAACACCGAAGGAGGCCTTATGCAGGACGGGACGTCGTGAAAATGGACGTCGGTGCCGCTACGCTAATGCAATGCTACGTGCAAATGTGAAATGGCTGTGCTCAAGCATGGTTGCAGATGTCGGATGTCGGGTTTGTTGAAACCGAAAACTCAGTCTCTTGTGGAGTCCACCCTTGGGGAAGGGGTGATCGCGCACCTACTTCTCTCCTGCAAGCAAAACAACAAAGGAAGCAAAGAAGAACTGACCCAAGGGCTCGGCGTGGAGGACCCACCACACACCCGGAAGATCTTAGAGCGCTTCCCCTCCTTAGCCAAAGGCCGAGCTAAGGTAACCTCAGAAAGCGCTTAGAAGATCAGAGAACAAGTGGGCACCAGAAGCATGCTCTCTGAGGTACCCCTTGGGTCCTATTTATAGATTTCTGAAAACGGCCTGCAAATAGCCAACTCCCGCTGTTCTGAACGGCTATGTGCAGTCCAGGTTGGCCTGCCAACAGCGTAACTCCGTTGTTCTGAAAGGCTATGGGTAGGCCAGCAGGGGCAAAATGGTAAAAATACCTCACAGATCAATGCGCGAGTAGCCCTCAACAATCTCTACTCGGCAAGGGCGGCGAGCACGCGCACAGACTGCCCTGCTCGCGAGCTGTGAGCCCGCCAAGCTGTCTGGACTTGACGAGCCATCTGGAGGTCGACAAAAGGGTCGAGAGAGCGACGAACGTCGAGCTCAGTTCGTCGAACGTCGAGCTCGCGAGGTTGGCCGAACTCGCGTGGCATGCGCCGGGCTCGCCTGGGCGAGCTAGAGGTTGCCGAGCCCCGTCCCCCCTTGGTGTTCGCCCAAGTCTCAGAAAACAAGGGGGGCCGACCGGTCTGGTTTCTGGCAACCCCACTCGCCGGATACGGGGTTGTACAGGGTTCACGTCGGTTTGAGTTTGAAATGTCGTATGTCGAATTGCGGGGATATATCAGGGATATTTTACAATGTCGGATTTTAATATTTTATAAACTTATTAAACATATTTACAGAGAATGTATATTTATAAATTATACAATAAACATATATACGCATAATGTGTGTATATAAATTGCACAAAAAGAAGCATTGAAGACAGTAAACGACATAAAGAACATCAAATGAGGGTGATACAAGAAAAAAGTCAAATCTTGACTCAGAGAGCTGCACAAAACATAATATTACCGCTCAAACGCGTAAAAAAATGAAAAAATAATAATATATTTTTAGTATTTGTTATATATCGTGCACGAGATATCACCTGATATATTGGGTAAAACCTATATATCGGGGACTGAAGACCGATATATCAGAGATATTTTCAAAAACGATATTTTTGCTTAAAATGTCGATGTCACAACATTTTCTGCCCAAAACCTTTATGTCGACCGAAATGTCCAACATGTCGGCTGACATGTACAACATTGTGCTCAAGCTAGACCTAAATGAGATATGCATGTTTTAAATTTAAAAAGTTTCGGAATCATAATTATGACCACGATGAATATACGCGGCTAGCAAATCAAGACACTGTGCACAATAATTTTTGCGCGTGTAAGCAAACAATTATACTCTTTTCACAAGTGGTTCTTTCCACTACAACTTGCGCAAATGAAATATAACATTTAAAAGAAAACAGAATAATAGCACTGACAATTTTCAATACCCAAACAGATATAACTTGTTCATCAACAATTTAATATGAAATAACATAACACATTAATCGATACTCACAAGGTACAAGGAATACGGTGACAGTAGCGACGGACGTGGATCCACGAGATGAATGCAGTGGCTGTGATGGGGTAAACTGTTTCCAGCCTTGACTGGTGATGAGGATAGGTGTGGGTTTGGGGGGTTGCGGCTTTGAAGTGAAAAGAGGGAAACACATTGGGAATGATCTTACTCGATCGGGAATGGGTCTATGGGGTGTGGCACTGGGAATGACTATTTAATTAGGTTAGGGAAAGGGAAGTGAGAAGGAGTTCGATTGTAAATAGGTAAGAACAGTGACATGAATCCGACATGGGGAGAACAGGGAAACGTAGGCTGAGGAGGTGGTGATTTGGATTCATTGGATGAAGAATAACACATGTAGGCGTCGACTATGGAGATGGAAGGAAGTTTGGGAGTGAGGGTTCTGCGGTTTACACAGTGACAATGTTGATGCGCGAAAACGGCACCGGGGGCACAGCTAATACGGAGGGGGTGTTTGGTCTCACAGGCTAGGTGAGGAGGAAGGAGAAGGTTGCGGGGGTAGAGGAGAAGGAAACTTCTGAGTGCTCGAGAGGTGGAGCAAACAGCTTGTTCTAGGAGGGATGCGGGGGTAGGGGAGAGGCTGCTGAGAGCAGAGGAGAGGCTTGATCAACAGAGAGGGTTGATCAAGAGAGGAAGAGGAGGTTGACCAGGAGCTGTCGAGCAGACAGTTACTGCGACGGTTGCGCTTGCAGGTTGGTTGCCGAGAAGAATTGAGCTGAGCTGAGGGCAAGGCTTGCTGAGCAGAGGAGCAAGGCTGGCTGGGCAGAGAAGCAAGGCCTGCTGAGCAGAGAGCAAGGCCTGCTGAGCAGAGAGCAAGGCCTGCTGAGCAGAGAGCAAGGCCTGCTGAGCAGAGAGCAAGGCCTGCTGAGCAGAGAGCAAGGCCTGCTGAGCAGAGAGCAAGGCCTGCTGAGCAGAGAGCAAGGCCTGCTGAGCAGAGAGCAAGGCCTGCTGAGCAGAGAGCAAGGCCTGCTGAGCAGAGAGCAAGGCCTGCTGAGCAGAGAGGAGAGGAGGGAGCCGCTAGCAGCGACAACAACACACTTCGCCCGCCGCGGCCTAAATGCCACTCTTGCGACGGGCTTTCCTTTGATTAATAGTGAGAGGTTACAAGCTTACAAGTACACCTTCACAACAAATCACTAAAGGGGTACAAAGAGAAGCTGACGGCTAAGGGAGAAGAAATTGCCAGAAAGCAGAGAAGAGAAGCTGCCAGAGACTAAGTAAAAGAGGCTGCTGGCTGCTGGAGGACTGGAAAACTGAGTCTGCAGAGTCTGCTGGCAAGCTGCGGGTAAGCTGTGGAGGACTGCGCGGACAGGAGAACTGTGTCCGCAGGGCTTGCTGGAAGGCTGATGGAGGACTGCGCGGACAGGAAAACGGAGTCCGCAGGCTCTGCTGGCAAGCTGGTGGAGGACTGCGCGGACAGGAAAACGGAGTCCGCAGGCTCTGCTGTCAAGACTTGTCTCCACCTCTGGAACTCTGGATCCCCCTGAATGAGAGGAATCAGGGGCTATTTATAGGCCCGGGGAAGATCTTCAAAGAGCGGGGCCCAGTGACGTCAGCATGACGACCTGCGCGGACTCCGCGGACTGGAAATTGGAGTCCGCCAGGTTGGCGAAGCGAGCTGTAGGAAGAGAACGGAGGCCGCCCCCTTGCGGGCGGCCTGGGCGGACTCCGGGGGGAGTCCGCCCGGCAGGACCGGGGCCGCCCCCTAGCGGGCGGCCTGGGCGGACTCCAGGTGGAGTCCGCCCGGCAGGCCGGGCCGCCCCCGATCGGGCGGCCTGGGCGGACTCCGGGTGGAGTCCGCCCGGCAGGCCGGGCCGCCCCCGAGCGGGCGGCCTGGGGGACTCTGGGTGGAGTCCGCCCGGCAGGCCGGGCCGCCCCCGAGCGGGCGGCCTGGGCGGACTCCGGGTGGAGTCCGCCCGGCTGGCCGGGCCGCCCCCGAGCGGGCGGCCGGGGCGGACTCCGGGTGGAGTCCGCCCGGCAGGCCGGGGCCGCCCCCGAGCGGGCGGCCTGGGCGGACTCCGGGTGGAGTCCGCCCGGCTGACGGGCAGAGGCCGCCCCGGGTAGGCGGCCTGGCAGGCGGAGGCCGCCCCTGGTGGGCGGCCTCGGCGGACGGCGGCAGGAGGCCGCCGCCCCTCGGCCAGCAGGGAGGCCGGAGCCCCTTGGGCGGATTGGGAGGCCGCCCCTTGTGGTGCTGTTGGGGTACTCCTGCAAGGAAAAGCATTGCACGGTTAGCGGGCCTAACCGCATGGCCCGCGAGGGTGAGCTATGGGAACAGCCCTCCGTCCCGCAGGGCACGCGGTTGCAAGGGGACCTAGACGGACAAGGAAAACTGTCCGCCTACGCTGGGGCTTGTCGCGATCAAAAGGGAGAAACTAAGGAGCGCGACTAGCCAGCTGGCTACCTTGGGAAGGATCGCCGATTTCTGGGTTAACAGACAACGTGCGGCACTTCTGCGGTTATAGAGGGGGATTGATGAACAGTAGTGGCGGTTTTCACACTGGGAAGACGAACAGTGAGTGACTTTGCAGGAAATCGTGGATCGACTTGTGGTTTGCATCTAGACTGAGCCAATCGGTCTTCACCATCGAACGACTGTAGGGATCGAACGGTGAGGGTGAGGTGGGCTTGCGAGAGGTGATGGAGATGCAGCAAACAAGCGGCTGGAAGAGGAAATGATGAGCACCCGGTCTGTTATTTAGGGTTTAGAGGGCGACGAACAATAGAGGGGAGGCTTCCAGCGTGTGGTTTAGGGTCACCGAGGAAGAAGATGAGTAGTATCAATTGGCGTTTTCCTTCTTAGATCGTGGGTTTGGGCTGGTGTCTCACGGGAGAAGAGACAAAACAGTGAAATAAAATAATAATAAAAAACTGAATTCAAAAGTAGAAGACCGGGACATCATACCCTAGGTTTCGCCACGTCGTACCACGAATTGACCGCGGATTCTGGAATCTCTCACAAAATACACAATGAATGTAAACTGCAACGCCCACCCCTATTTATAATAAGAGGCCGGTTGGGCACCCGATGTGAACAACTATGATCGTCTTTTACGCCCGGTGTCCTAAAACGCTAAATACAGGCCCCAAAAAAATGAAATAAAATACACAAAATGTAAAACGGCGCCCGGACGTGCTCGCGGTCTTGGATCGTCGAGCCGATCAACGCATCTCCGATAAATCTGCAAAAACGGGTCCCGCCAAGTGGTGATCCAATCTCCTCCGATCACGAACATGTAGTCGATCCCCATCAAGGCCTTTATGGCCTGGACACGTCGTCTTCTACCGAGAGGTTGTCGGCTGAGGTCGATTGATGAAGTACATAAGTCGATGGATTTCTGGAGAGGGGGCGGAGCCCACGCTGCTGTGGACAAAGGAAACATGCATGAAGAGGTGATGCATTGTCGACTTGCAGGGACGAGAGACGGAAAGCCCTAATCCCCTTTGTGCGAGTCATCGACTAGAGCGGGAAAGGGGAGCGGTCAAGGGAAATGGTGAGATCTGCGGCTGGATCTCTTATTTTTGGCATGCAACTGGGAGCGGAAAAGGCATCAGAGGGAAGGATGGCAAGGCTTACGGTTAAAAGGAAACATCACTATGCGAGTAATATTAAAGTCGAGGAAATAAAAGGAATGTGCGGCCGTTTTGACTTGCAGAAGGCGCAACCGGTGCAGTTACAAAAACGTGGTTGGGGGTAAAATAGAGGATATGTGATGCAGGACGACGCGTAGGGTTTACGCGTCTGTCGGCTTTTTTCTTGGAAACCCTAAATACATGCGATTCTTAAATTAATTTTGCAAAAAAATTTAGAGCGGGCGCATCACTTAAGAAATTACGCAACTTGGAATTTTTTTTGAAAGCACAAAATTACTTCTTTAATTTAACAAAAATGAATTTTCTTAAATAATGGTTCAATTTAAATCCGGGGAAGGAAGCTACCAACTTCATTCCGTTCCCTTTGTCACAGCAAAACGGAAATCGTGAACTCCAAATACGTTTCCGTTTGGAATTTTTGACGTAGCGTTCGCTGACAAAATTCGGCGAAAACCCAGCAATGAGTCTAAAAATCCTAAGAGAAAAATGTAGACACACGCAAAGAGGGGATAGAAACAAATTAACCACGGAAAGAGCTGTCTTTCCGTATCTGAAGTCGATGACGATCACGCTAGGAGTTCCTCGTCACCTTCGAACTCCGCTCCGAGGTCGGCCGCTATCGCATACCGGCACCAGGGAATTGAATCGCTCCCTCACACGAGGTGGTTCCACAGAATCACTCCACAATGTAAGAAAGCCACAATTCTAACAACCTAAAATTCACTCGCCCTCACACTAGAGGCTCCACGAAATCTCTGTCACTCGCGGTGGCTCCACGAAATCTCTAACACTTGATCTAAAAGTCTCTCACCACAGTGACATTACAATTCACTGTTCACGGGCAAGCAGCAACCTAACATCGATCACACCTAATCACTATGCATCATCTTCTAAACTCCTAATCACTTACAACAATTACCAGATCTAACACAACTACTCACTGGAGCATCAACTAACACCTACAGCACATGGGTAGCATGCTAATAATCAACATCAAAGTTTTCCACTGTTCCAACATCAAATAAGTACTGTTCATCATCTTCTCAATCGGCAGTAAGAAGAGAACAAATTACAGGAACACTAAATTCTTCAAACATGAACCTCCAGCAATCGGCATTCACATAACTCCTACAAGAAATCAACATGCCAACATCAACTCTCTTCCTAACACAACCCTCCAAACAGGGGAAAAAAACACAGCACGTCTAACTATTCATCATCCCTGTCATCGGGAGGCACCGGCACATTAAAACCAAGCTCAGTTTTCTTCAATATTTCTTTCATCACCTCTACAGAACTCTGATATCTCCCTTTTATAGGATTACAACAACAAAAAAACTGTAAAAAAAGACTAAATCAACAAACCCCTAAGCTGCGGTCATGGCAGGAGCCGGATCGTGGAGGTGGAGAGTTGCGGGAACTGCAACATCGTGGTGGAGCTGCGCCGAAGTCAGAGGAGTGCGGGAGGAAGCCGATCGTGGATGAATCGTGGGCAGATCGTGCGGGAGTTTCTCCTGGAGTTGCGGCTTTGTTTTCTCGGGCCGAAGAAGAAGAAAAACATCGAGCTTTTCTTTGACTTTTGCAGCTGAACCGGAGTTCACTTTAACACCTTATATATATATATATTTAATATATGCATATATTTATATAAGTATATATCTGTGTGTGTAGTGTTATATATATATAAAAAAGTATAGTTATATATATATATATATATAATAGAGTAAAATAAAACTGACAGCTACGCGCGCAGGCGTGCAACAACATGACTTTGCACACAGGCGTGCGACAACTAAAATTGACAACATAAAACTTGCAAAATAAAAATGCAATAAAACATAAAATTAGCCGATAAAGATCCCGTCGGGTGCGGCGTCGGACATTTTTTCATCGACCTGACCTAGGTTGGTCTCCACTAATATGCTTTATTAAGAGAGGGAAAATAAGCTCTTCAATTTTATTTCAGTAAGGTTATACCTCCTTAACACATAAATCTATTCCATTTGCTCTCGCACAAGTACTAAAATACATCAGACAAATTCTGGTAACAAAAATTCTATTATTTATTATCGTGCAACAATCAATCATAAACAAAGTTGCACCTCGGCTAGACACTGCTCAATTAGTTTCTCTCGCGATCAGACCCTGCAATAAAAGTCATATTCATATGTAAAATTTATGGGTGTTACATTACAAAGGTATGACGGATATAAAGATGATGAATGTGTAATGAAGGAACTGAGTTCATCCACTCTGGATAAGATTTTTTGTCAATTTTCATTCAACAAGCACAATTGGTATGAATTCAATGGTGAAGCCGATCCAATAAAATTATGAGAGGGAATGAAGAGCCCGATCCAATAAAATTTTACATTGCGATACAGATCATTTAAGAGAAAAACATAAATGAATTCAATGGTGAAGCCGAATTCTGTGTTCATGTCTGTTATGAAGAAAGATTGTGCTAATTATGACAAATCAACTCATGAGCATACTGATTTTGATAGTGAGTCCAAAATTATGTATGATAACACTTTCTTTGATTTGTTGCAAGATATGGAAGATTCAACCTATGACTATGAGCGTGATGACAATGGTTATGTTGGTGAAGCAGTGTGTGAGACTTAAAGGAGAGGTGAAAACTCTGAAGTTGTGTATGTGGGCTCACTATTTTTCTACATTCTATTGATTGACATTGATTGTAGTGGAAGACAAGGATGAATGTTACTATGGAACACATTGTCTAGGTGCTCTATGATGAAAACCGGTCAACTTGGGCGGCGAGTAAAATATGGATAAGCTTGTCTTATTTTCAAGTTGGTCAACTACAATTCATGAGTTTTAACTTTTCGGATGCATATCTTGTGGACATGTAACTTTTTATTATTGGCCGGTTATGAGAATGATGGGAAAGAAGCATTATCTATGTCATGTTTTTAATTTGAGGGCAAGTACTCTCCAAATAATGGTGGATAATGCAATCTGTTTTAGCTCTCCAATTCTTGGAGCGGTTCGATCAAAGAGTCCAACTAATTAAGTTGGTGTTGTTTTATTTTTAGTGGCTTGATTTGTTATTTGTAATATTATTATTTTTGTTGGACCTCGTTGTATTTTTGGACTTCATTATCGAAGAGTCCAACTAATTTAAGTTGGAGTTGTATTCTTAAAAGTTTTTATGTTGTTTGTAATCTTTTTTTGTACTTTTTCCTAGATATAAAGACTAAGGTTGTTTGTTGGTCCCAATTTTTGATGAATGCCAATATTTTGAGTGTTTCACCCCTCCCTTTTTTGTCACCGTCAGTTTTAGTAGATATGTAATTAGTGTTCTTCTGTAACATCCATAATCTGACGCGAAATTTATTTTAAATTGTAGGGTCGAGTCGCGACGGATTGTGATCGAGGCAGCGCGTCGTCGAGGTACGATATTAGTGTAGTCAAAAGGTTGCATTCATTAATTAGTGATTTATGTTAGTCAAATTGATAGTGAGACATATTTTAATTTAGTGACGAAGCGCGACAAATTGTTATGTTAAATAGGAGTTAATGTGAATTAGCACATTTTGGGGTGCCAATAGCAGGTCTCAAAAACCCCCTCTCCTCATACGGTTAATAAGAAAACCGCACCATGCGATAGGTTAAAAGCCGCAGCCCGTAATTTTTCATCCCGCAACCTATTTCTCACGGGAGAACCGCAAACGTGCCTCCGCCGACCCCGATTTCCTCCCGCACGCCCCGTCTTCCGCCTCCCGCTGCCCTATCGCACTGACCCCCTCTCCGATTCTCAGAGCCGGCCTTTCTTTCTCCCTCTACGGGCGCCGGTGAGTGCTCTCCTTCCTTCTTTGGCCGTCGAAGAACCGGTTTCAACCCTAACCGGTGGAAACAAGAGTGCCGAAGTTCGTTTGGTTCCGGTGAGTTTTATTTCTCCCTTGTCTTCATTCATTCATGGAAAATCCTTCGATTTGGAAGTTAATCTAAACTAGGTTTTCATCATATTGCCCTAATTAGGTTTTGAAGTACGAGATTCACCGCAAAATTGGAGTTGGGCGCATTGAGAGCATCAATCCCTCCCACGTAAAGGTAATACACTATTTTAGCATTTTTATTTTGGTTACCCTAGTTTATTGGAATTTTTCCAACGAAAACCCTAAGGGGAAAACGTGAAATTTAGGGTTGTCTTGGTTTGCAGGATTTTGGCGGCCTCGGGGCAAGGTTCTGAAAGTCCCCAGCAGTCGGACTTCCTTCGGAAAAACAAATGTCGCCGCGCCGAGTGTACGAGCGCCGCACCACTACTGTAAGGAAACCTAATTCCTGTTAGTTAGACATAGTAAAAAATATATTTTGTATACGCATGTGTAGGTTTTGTACAAACATCATGACCATGCATAGAAAGGTGTGGTGGTAGGGAAAACAATCGCAAAAAATGTGTAGGACGACACCCTTTTCCAAGACCAAAGTAGTCAGATCATGAACAGTAACGTTAGGTACGAAACCTGTACCCGTATACATAAACTTGGAGTTTGTCCAACCAAGGGCGTGAATATCCCTTCTAGCCGACCACGAGAAAGTCAAGTGGTCTCTCAGTAGTACACAAAAAGAGATGTCCCAAGCAGAGTAGCATCAGACCAAAAAGGTCAGTAAACACACATAAATCTTTTCGTGCTAGATAGAGGCGCACTACCTTTCTCATAAGACATATGGTACCCTATGAACAGTATAATTTTTGGAGTTGACTTTCCTTTGAGACAATTAGTAGATTCGAGACCGTGTCCGCACGACACTAGAACAATTGAGTTCGTTAAATGCTCTCGGGTCATCGGTTTCAGATGCGCGTTAGGAGCTACTCTGCCTAGAGCCTTCCAAGAAGATGTGCAGGCTAGAAACCACCTAGAACTCAAGTATAGACCTGACGTAAGACAGTACACTAGTTAGTGAACGTCGGGACTTGGGTTATTGAACTGAAAGTCATGGACATAGAACATGTAGGTGTATTAACCAAGAAGTATTGCGAAGACATACATAACATTATAACATAAATGTTTTTAATGCACAAAACTATTTTCTAAAGACATGCATTCATCATAAGAGAAAATATTTTTAGTGTCACTAGGATGAGTTATTTTTCCTTACTCTGACCCCTCGTGGGCAATGTTTTTACATGTGACCCAGGTGGGAAACTACGCCTAGGATGAGCGTTATGTGGAGTGAGTTTGTAGTTGCTTCCACTTTCAGTTTTCTCTATTTCAGCATATACTTGTAGTTGTGGACAATGTACCTTATTAATGTTCTATATGCCTTATATCAAATTTATAATGTTATTACAGATTTTCAGTCATTTAATTTCTATTTATGTTTAGTGGCTCTGTGAATCCAGATATCAGGTATGTGGTTACCCTTAGATTACTTTCTTAGCTTCCGTTGACAGTTTTAAATTTTTAGTAGTTGCTTCTTTTTACCTACTGCATACTAGTTTTAATACTGTTTCCTAATTCTCTTTATATCGCTGACCCGACCGGATGACTAATTATTGTAAAATTGGGAAGGAGTGTTACAAATTGGTATCAGAGGGAGGTTTAGGATCCCTGGACCCAAGAAAGATTTCACAGAGCCATATGAATGTGTAAGAGTAAACTCTTGTTAGTAGAGTATTTAAGTTGCGTTTAAGCCCTAGTTTTCGCAAGAGTATGAATTAAAATGCTAAACCAGTTTTCACAGATGCATGACAAATAATTATATTTCTTTTATATGTTCTATCAGGCACCACGAGTCAGTGAACCACGTGAATTTTCACGTTAGGACCCTGTTCTTAACGCGACCATGGGAGACGCTGCCGTGCCATAGGTACCACCAGTTGCAGTAGCTCCAGAGGGCACTGACATAGCGTTTCAGATTGCCAAGGCTGTTACTGTTGCCTTGATGGAGTTTCAGAGAGGACTGGCTGCAGGGTTTCTAGCTCCAGTGCAAGTACCAGCCCCTGCACCAGCTCCTGCTCCAACACCCGTGGAGATGACCCTGGAACGCTATTTGAGGAACTTTAGAGAGCTTCAACCCTCGAACTACAGTGGGGATGAGACCCCGATGGACACAGACGATTGGATAACAACCACCAGAGACCTGTTGAACGTTTTGGAGTGCCCGAAGAATAAGAAGGTTCCTCTGACAGTTTTCCTCCTACGAGGTGAGGCAAAGGTCTGGTGGGACAAATACCGGGCAGATGATCCTGCAGGTAAATTGTTATGAAAATTTCCTCTTATTTTTGGAAGTGATACGTTCTTTTTAAATAGTATGACCATGCTTTTGGCCAGGTCGTACGTTAGACATGTTTACGTGGGGCGAATTTCTAGAGCCCTTGCAAGTTGGTTCGTGCCTCCTTCCGCACGACGAGGTCTCCAAGAGAAATATCTTAGGCTTTTCCAGGAGGACATGACCGTTACTGAGTACGAGCGAGAGCTTACCCATCTGGCTCGATATGCGAGCGTGATGCAGGGAGATCAAGCTGAGAAGTGCAGCCGCTTTGTGGATGGTTTGCGTGACTCGTTGATGCAGCCACTGATGACCATGGTCAATGCTGACTACAAGAGCTTAGTGGATACGACTCGCAGGCTGGAGGCTGATCAGCAGAAAGTTCAGAAGCGAAGTAGTTTTCGTACGAAGCGATCTCAGGATTCGCATCAGCCGCAACAGAGCAGAAATGACCAAGGGAAGAACTGGAACAAGAAGCTGAAGCCTGATGCAAAGAAGAGTGGTCAGTCTGGAGACAGGAGCAAGGACTACCCCCCTTGTCCCAAATGTCGGCGTCGCCATCCAGGAGTGTTTGGCCAGCGCAGACGTGTGTTACAAGTGTCGACAACCTGGACACATAGCTTGCTACTGTCTGGATGTTGGTGCGAATAAGGTAATCAAAGCCGTGTTGTATTCATTACATTTATGAAATTACTGTAGATGACAAATGTAATTTGTTCCTGCAGTCGAAGTACGAGGTTGGTGGCTCTAGCAGAGTAGACAGGGGCAAAGCGTTGATGATCACTAATGGGAGACCACAGCAGGGTCGAGATTTAGTGCAGCCCAGAGCGTATGAGCTTGGTCAGCAGGAGACAAAGGATCAGAAGGATGTAGTGACAGATAAGTATTTACTTTGCTTAACAAGTTTATTTAATCCTCCGTAGTGACACTCTTTTCATTTTTGTAAATCATTTATGTAGGCATCCTTATGATTCGTAATTTACCCTCCAAAATTTGTTTGATACGGGCGCCTCACACTCGTTTATCGCGGTATCTCTAGTGCGTAAGCTGAATTTAGAAGCCTTCCCAAAGACAGTACCGCTGGAAGTCATGATGTCGAATGGATTCCTTCTGCAGACCAGAGATAAGTGCAGGGTACCATTGCAGTTTGGTGATACCGAGATTATCGTGGAAGCTTTGCTGCTACCTATTGCAGGATTCGACCTGATCTTTGGAATGGACTGGCTTTCGGCAGTCAACGCCAGTATTGACTGTAGGGCGAAACAAATACAGTTTGAGGGCCCTAACCAGACTGCATTTTCTTTTCAGGGCTTGAAGTGAGTAGTGAAGATGATCATCTCCGCAGTCCAAGCTATAAGGTGCATCAGTAAGGGTTGTGAAACTTTCGTAGTACTGATGAACGTGGAGACTAAGACTGACTTGACAGAGGTACCAGTGGTGCAGGAATTCCCCGATGTTTTCCCAGAAGAGCTCCCTGGTATCCCTCCAGATAGAGAGATTGAGTTCCCGATAGACCTACAACCTGGGTCTACACCGGTAGCCAAATCCCCATACCGAATGGCTCCAAGAGAACTAGCGGAGTTGAAGAGCCAGTTGCAGGAGTTGCTTGACTTGGGCTTTATACGCCCCAGTACTTCACCTTGGAGTACTCTAGTACTATTCATGAAGAAGAAGGATGGTAGTCTGAGACTGTGCATAGACTACCGTGAGTTAAATAAACTGACAGTAAAGAATAAATACCTGATTCCCAGGATTGATGATTTGTTCGACCAATTGGTGGGTTCGTGCACTTTTTCCAAGTTAGATCTGAGGTCGGGCTACCATCAGTTAAAGATTCAGGACGTGGATATACTGAAGACGACTTTCAGTACCAGATGTGGACACTTCGAGTTCGTGGTCATGTCGTTCGGGCTGACCAATGCTCCTTCAGTATTTATGGACATGATGAACATGGTATTTCGGGAGTACTTGGATCGTTTTGTTACCGCCTTTATCGATGATATCTTGGTGTTCTCTAAGAGTGCAGAAGATCATGCCGCACACCTCGGGATTTTTTTGAGCACCCTCAGGAAGAACCAGTTATATGCCAAGTTTTCAAAATGTGAGTTCTGGCTCTCAGAGATTGCATTCTTAGGCCACGTCATCAGTCAGAAAGGGGTTAGTGTCGATCCGAAGAAGATATAGACCATTAAGAATTGGCCAAGGCCGACGACAGTTTCAGAGGTTCGCAGCTTTTTGGGTCTAGCTGGTTACTACAAGAGATTCATCAAGGATTTCTCAAAGATAGTCTTACCACTGACTTCCCACACCAGGAAGGGTAAGGGCTTGGAATAGACAATTGAGTGTGAGTTGGCTTTTAAGGATTGAAGGGAAGGTTGATGACCGCACCGATCTTGAGTTTACCTTCAGGGCCTGACAGGTTTCAGATTTACAACGATGCGTCGGGTCAGGGTTTGGGCTGTGTTCTCATGCAACATGGAAAGGTCGTAGCCTATGCCTCGAGACAGTTAAAGATTCATGAGAGGAACTATCCCGTGCATGACTTGGAGCTTGCAGCAGTCATACATGCCCTGAAGATATGGAAGCACTATCTCTATGCAGTGCGTTGTGAGGTATTCACTGATCATAAGAGCCTCAAGTATATCTTTGATCAGCGGGAGCTCAATTTGAGGCAGCGCAGATGGTTAGAGTTCTTATCGGACTACGACGTATACATTCAGTACCATCCAGGAAAGGCGAACGTTGTAGTTGATGCCTTTAGCCGTAGAGGTTCGTGTCTCTTCCTTCTCACTCAGCAGAAGGAGTTAGTGCAGGAACTGGAGAGACTGGACGTCACTGTTGTGCTACGTTGTAGTTTTGGTTCTGTAAGGTTGAGTTGGATGGAGATTACTTGCGACATTAATGATAGAATCAGGACAGCTCTACCGTTGGATTCAAAGATGACAGAGATTTGGATCTCAGTGCAGACGGGTCAGAAAGAGAGATTTACTATTCAGGATGATTTATTATTGCATGATGGCAAGGTGTGTATCCCCGATGTTAACCATCTTCGCGAGGACATTCTATTTGAGACACACAATTCCAGATATTCTATACATCCGGGTAGCACGAAGATGTATGCAGATCTCAAGAAAGTAGTCTGGTGGCCAGACTTGAAAAGTGATGTTGCAGATTATGTAGGGAAGTGCGAGACATGCAAGTTAGTTAAGGCCGAGTGCCAAAGTCCTGGAGTCAAGTTGCAGGCACTTCCCATTCCCGAGTGGACATTTGAGGATATATCCATGGTCTGCCAAGATCGCAGAGTGAGAATGATTCTTTATGCGTTATAGTGAATCGGCTCTCTAAGGTCGCCATTTCATTCCTCTTAAGAAGACAGATCAGGGTCCCAGATTGACACAGTTATATATAGACGAGATAGTTCGACTTCACGGTGTTCCCAAGGCTATAGTTTCAGACCGAGATGACAGATTTACCTCCAGGGAGTGGAGATAGGTTCAGGAGCGGTTGAGTAACAGATTACATTTCAACACCGCATTCCATCCCCAGACCGATGGACAGACTGAGCGCACAAATAAGAATTTGGAGGATCTGCTACAGATGTGCATTTTGGACTTTGGAGGAAAGTGGGAGAAGTATGTTACTCTTGTGGAGTTCTCCTACAATAACAGTTTTCAGACGAGTATTGGAATGACACCGTTCGAGGCTCTCTATGGTAGACGTTGTCGGACACCGTTGTGTTGGGCTGAAAGTGAAGAAAGATCTACCATCAGGGAGTCATGGATTGATAAGACCACTGACAGAATCAAGCTCATTCAAGAGCGTATGAAGACAACTCAGGATCGCCAGACCAAGTATCATGATCAGAAGCACAGGTCAGTAGAATTCAGGGTTGGAGACTACGTTTATCTAAAGGTCTGACCAGTCAGAGGAGTCTCTAGAATAAAGCGGATGAAGAAATTGAGCCCAAGATTCGTTGGTCCTTTTGAGGTACTGAAAGAGTTGGTGAGGTTGCATATGAGTTGGCCTTACCTGAGGAAATGAGTGGTGTACATGATGTATTCCATGTCTCCTATCTGAGGAGAGCAGTCAGAGATTCTAGTCAGATCATCAGTAGCGAGGAAGCACCAATCAAGATATATCTTAGTATTGAGGTTAGACCAGTCAGAATCGTGGATTCAAGGATACAAAGGCTCAGGAATAAAGAGATTCACATGATCAAAGTCCTTTGGATGAATTGTGGCCGTCCAGAGTATACTTGGGAGCGAGAGGATGAGAGCAATGCAGACTATTCTTTCCTCTTCGATTCAGGTATGGTTACAATTTTCGAGAACGAAAATTTTTGTTAGAAGGGGAGATTTGTAACATCTATAATTTGACGCGAAATTTATTTTAAATTGTAGGGTCGAGTCGTGCCGGATTGTGATCGAGGCAGTGCGTCGTCGAGGTACAATATTAGTGTAGTCAAAAGGTCGCATTCATTAATTAGTGATTTATGTTAGTCAAATTGATAGTGAGACATTTTAATTTAGTGACGAAGCGTGACAAATTGTTATGTTAAATAGGAGTTAATGTGAATTAACACATTTTGGGGTGCCAATAGGAGGTCTCAAAACCCCCTCTCCTCATACGGTTAATAAGAAAACCGCACCATGCGATAGGTTAAAAGCCGCAGCCCGTAATTTTTCATCCCGTAACCTATTTCTCACGGGAGAACCGCAAGCGTGCCTCCGCCGACCCCGATTTCCTCCCGCACGCCCCGTCTTCCGCCTCCCGCTGCCCTATCGCACTGGCCCCCTCTCCGATTCTCAGAGCCGGCCTTTCCTTCTCCCTCTACGGGCGCCGGTGAGTGCTCTCCTTCCTTCCTTGGCCATGGAAGAGCCGGTTTCAACCCTAACTGGTGGAAACAAGAGTGCCGAAGTTCGTTTGGTTCCGGTGAGTTTTATTTCTCCCTTGTCTTCATTCCTTTATGGAAATCCTTCGATTTGGAAGTTAATCTAAACTAGGTTTTCATCCTATTGCCCTAATTAGGTTTTGGAGTACGGGATTCACCGCGAAATTGGAGTTGGGCGCATTGAGAGCATCAATCCCTCCCACGTAAAGGTAATACACTATGTTAGCCTTTTTATTTTGGTTACCCTAGTTTATCGGAATTTTTCCAACGAAAACCACAAGGGGAAAACGTGAAATTTAGGGTTGTCTTGGTTTGCGGGATTTTGGCGGCCTCGGGGCAAGGTTCTGAAAGTCCCCAGCAGTCGGACTTCCTTCGGAAAAACAAATGTCGCCGCGCCGAGTGTACGAGCGCTGCACCACCACTGTAAGGAAACCTAATTCCTGTTAGTTAGACATAACAAGAAATGTATTTTGTAAACGTATGTGTAGAACAATTGAGTTCGTTAGATGGTCTCGGGTCATCGGTTTCAGATGCGCGTTAGGAGCTACTCTGCATAGAGCCTTCCAAGTAGATGTGCAGGCTAGAAACCACCTAAAACTCAAGTATAGACCTGACGTAAGACAGTACACTAGTTAGTGAATGCCGGGACTTGGGTTATTGAACTGAAAGTCATGGACATAGAACATGTAGGTGTATTAACTAGGAAGTATTGCGAAGGCATGCATAACATTATAACATAAATGTTTTTAATGCACGAAACTATTTTCTAAAGACATGCATTCATCATAAGAGAAAATATTTTTAGTCTCACTAGGAGGAGTTATTTTTCCTTACTCTGACCTCTCGTGGGCAATGTTTTTATAGGTGACCCAAGTGGAAAACTACGACTAGGATGAGCGTTATGTGGAGTCAGTTTGTAGTTGCTTCCACTTTCAGTTTTTCTCTATTTCAACATATATTTGTAGTTGTGGACAATGTACCTTGTTAATGTTCTATATGTCTTGTATCAGACTTATAATATTATTTCAGATTTTCAGTCATTTCATTTCTATTCATGTTTAGTGGCTCTGTGAATCCAGATATCAGGTATGTGGTTACCCTTAGATTATTTTCTTAACTTCCGTTGAAAGTTTTAAATTCTTAGTAGTTGCTTCTTTTTACCTGCTGCATACTAGTTTTAATACTGTTTCCTATTCTTCTTTATATCGCTGACCCGGCCGGATGACTGATTATTGTAAAACTGGGAAAAAGTGTTACATCTTCTATGATATACAATTAGTCGATTAAAAGTTTTCATTTGGGTGGTGGTTAAGGTGCCTCTAGCTATTTTTATTGGTCCCAAATTTGATTCACGAAAACAACCTCTATTTAAATGTATGGCTAAGGTTGTGTATATCAATCCCTTCCCAAGCTTCCCATTAATGGGGACTCCAAGCGCTTGATACTCCCTTTTTATACTTCCTTCTTATAGTGATGAAGGATTAATGGGATATCTCAATATGAGAATTCCTTAACCTAGGGCTGGCTTTTCGATTGCATAAAGAGTATATATCTATTTTCTAAAGTCAAAATTTGATAGTTAAAAGCAAATGCACTTATAGATGCAGTTTTATAGAGATAATTTAAGGGAGATGTTAATTAAGGCTAATATTTTGTTTATTCTATAGTAGGGTCCCCTTTATATAGGAGAGAATACATTGTAACAGTAACACAATACGTTCTAACACTCTTCCCCAAGTTGTGCATATTATATTGTTCATACTCAACTTGTCAATACAAGGACACAAAATATTTCCCCCAAGACTCTTAGTCAATATATCAGCTAATTGCCCCTCTGAGGTAATATAAGGAATGCATATAATCTTCTTCTCAATTTTCTCCCTAATGAAATGTCTGTCCACCTCGATATGCTTGGTACGATCATGTTGAACGAGATTGTTAGTGATGCTAATTGCAACTTTGTTGTCACAGTATAATCAGATAGGACTAGACTAATTCAAACTCATGTCACACATCAAAGAGCGTATCCATAATCATTCACATATGTCATGTGCCATAACTTTAAACTCAGTGTTTGCGTTGGACCTTGAGACGACAAATTATTTTTTACTTCTCCAAGTGACTAAGTTCCCACCAACAAATGAGCAATACCTGGATGTAGATCGTCTGTCTTCAATGGACCAAGTCCAATCAACATTAGTAAAAACTTCAATCTTCAAGTCTGTTTTGGGAGTGAACAGGATCCCCCTTCCTGGTGAAGTCTTCAAATAGCTCAAGATTCGATGAACAACATCCAGATGTCTCGTCTTTGAGAAATGCATATATTTGCTAACGACTCCAACAACATAAGCTTTGTTGGGACGAGTATTGGATAGATTAATCTTCCAACAAGGAGTTGATAGCCATCCAGGTCTTCAATAAGGTCACCATCATCTCTTCTAGGATTATGATTCAACTCCATAAGTGTATCTGCAGGTCTACAACCACTCATAGCAGATTATTCCATCAATCATTGGTGTGTTTTCTCTGGGAGATGAAGATACCCCGTTTAGATCTTACTACCTCAATTCTCAAAAAATACTTTCGCTTTCCAGATCTTTTACTTTAAACTTTCTCGCCAAATTTGCTTTTAAAGCATCTACTTCTCCAATATCATCTCTTGTTATGACGATGTCATCAACATAGACAATGAGAGCAGTTAACAAATTTACTCTTCTTTTAATAAACAAAGTATGATCATCGTGACTTTGTTTGTATCCAAGTGAAATCATGACTTCGCAGAACAGATCAAACCAAGCCCTCAGAGATTGCTTCAGCCACAAAGTGTCTTTTTAAACCGGCACGCTTTCCCTTCAGATCCGAAAGGGGAAAAAGCTAGAGGGAGAGACATACTTCTTCATCTAAATTCCCATGAAGGAAATCATTCTTCACGTCCGATTTAATAAGTCCACAACTCTTGTACGCATCACATGATAGCAAAACTCGTATATAGTTCATTTTTGCGATGGAGGCGAATGTGTCTTGATAATTAATCCCCAAGGTTTGAGTATACTCCCTTACCACCAACCTTGCTTTTTATCGTATAACCAAACCTTCAGTGTGTCACACCCTAACTTTTAACGTAACGATCAATTTAAAATTTCAGGGTCCGATCGCGAACAAAATTAATCAAGCCGATGACTTGTAGAGGTAATGATCTATTTTTAATTATTTTATTATGCATGATAATCAGATAATTAAGAGTTGACATGTAATTGTTAATAATCTGTAGCGGTTGCGACGATTTAATATTTCGCGCGAGTTTACTTCACAAAAATATCCTTCCTTTCCCTTACAGTTACTATAATCAGGCCCCCTCTCGCTACCGTTTCAATTAAATCCCGCAAGATTAAAAATAACTGCACCCCCCCGCCGAACGACATACTCACGCAAGTGCACTCCTGGTCTTCTCGCCAACTCCCATAACTGCAGGTTTCGTCGACCATTGGAGCCCTAATCGACCAGCGCCGACCTTTCCTCCTCCCTCTGCAGTTTGTCATTTCTCTTTTTTATGAGTTTAGGGTAATCTTCATTTTTATCAAGCAATCATGCCCTAATGCCTTTCGATTTCAGATTTAGGAGGGGTTGACATGTCCGTGTGCCAAGGCTTGATCGATTTTGTGTAAACCCCCGTCTCTAGATTGAGTTAATGATCTCTTGTTTGATATTCCTTCCGATTCAGTTTTGTTTCGCTCAATTTGACGAGTTTTATAGTAACCCTTTTTCGTGGAGCCCAATGTAACAAGGATTTTTTTCACCTAATTTCAGATCCATTTAATTGTTGATGTTAGAGATTGGAGAAGTTTCTCATTTATCTCTGAATTGAGGTGAGAACTTTATCTCTGATTTTCTTTTCAAGTGACTTAATTCCAGCCATCGGAATATGCTCTTTTGGGAATCGTTTCTAACTCCGAGAACTTTATGGGTTTTATTTTATGGTTCGCCCTACTGTTTGGGATCAGTGAACCCATCTTTAATTGGAGAAGTTCGTAGTGATCACATTTATTGGAAGGATAATCATGTCACCTTGGCGCGTGTACGAGCGTCAAAACACCACTGTAAGAAATTCGACTCTTTTTAGTTAAACATATCATATTGTTTTAATTCATGAATTAACTATATCAATTTACGCACTTGAAAGATACAAGTTCCTATTGTCAAATCAGACCAACAATGAAAGAATAAGTTAATACGATGAAGAATTAGTTTTTATGCAGACAAAAATCGTGATTTAGATAATAAGAAAATCATTGTAGGGTCAAGGTTGCAGATGTCAGATGTCGGACTCATGTCGATTTGAGTTTCTTATGTCGGATGTCAGATTGCGGGGATATATCGGGGACATTTCAAAATGTCGGATTGTATTGTTATATATATAAGTTTCATAATATTTTCATCTATTAATTAGATGGTAATTATTTTATCCGGTTAAATGTAAACTAAAATTCATTAGAGAAAATTAAACTACTAACGAGTGTTTAATCGTATTTGATTGGTTTCATTTGGAGTCACCGTCTCATCAAATGCCCAACATAGATCTCTACCTGCTATGAAAGAAGCATTAGGTATCTTGCTAGAACATTCTGATGAATTCATTTTATAAAAAATTATAAATTTTTTGTACAAAAAACCACAATATTGAGCCGACATTACCTACATTTGCCGCAATATTGGGCCGACATGTCTGACATGTCGGCCGCAATACCGAAAAACGCCAGAATTATCATATGTGGCGATAACGTGTCGTTTCCCCCTCACAACTGACTTGTCGGCCAACATGTCGGACATGTCGACCGCAATCTATAAGTTTGGTAGCGGTATACGAAATTAGATATTAAATAATAGTAATTCAAAGTCAGAATCAAGTGAAAGAGTAAGGTACACTTGGGGTAAAAAATTAGATTCAGTTACATGAAAAACCTTAACCTAGTGTACTTAACTAGAACGCTATCCCCCCCTTGAGTATCTCACTGAACACTGGTCTAGATCAAATTCATGAAATGGCGAGAGAGGTCCACCCTCATATTTTTCTTTGGTGGAGGCACACCACCGTGTTCACAGGGTCAGCATGCCACCACACGAATTACAGACTTAAGGTCGATGACCCTTGTTGACAGATATGAAACTCCTTAGATAGGAGTCTGTGTTCCTCTTGAGGGACATTCAGTTCAGGGCACCATCAAGTTTTCCTCTCAGACTACAATTTTTAGGTTGTGCGTGGTCGTCGCTAATAATAAGATTCATTAAGCTAGTAATGAAACTTGATGAAACTTACAACAATCACATTCCTAAAACTTCAGAAAACATTGACCTAAACAATTAAGAAAATTGTGTCAGAACGCGTAGTAAGTCGATTTTATGTCCAGATCCTGAAGTCAAGCGCTAAGATTAATAGTAAATAATTTTGCATATTTTATATACAAGTAATGTTCATTTATTTTTTTAGTGTTGCTGGGAGCATGAGTTTTTCTTACTCTCTAGTAGGCCTGATCCAGTTGGAACTTGTTTTTATAGGGAGCTCACGTTAGGGGATCCGCTTAGGATAGGCGGTGCAGTCATCACTGTGGTCAGTCTCTTTCAGTTGCACCATTCTGTTATTTTACTTGCAGATATTATGTATTGTTGTACTTCATTCATGTTTTGATGTACCAACTTATTTCAAACTGACAATATTTCAGTTTCATAGTGTATTTTCAGTTCTTGTTTGGTCTTTGAATTCAACTGTTGAGTCACAGTTTTACCGATAGATTTTTCTTACTCTACTTCCCCTGTAAGTTTTATTTTAGCACATTTATTTATGTCTATTTTATACCAGTTTTTATATTGTTACTTAGTTTATTTCTTATCACGGGCCCGACCAGACTGCTGATTTGTTGTTAAAATAGGTTGTGGTGTTGCACAGAGTTCTGTTTCACGGTAAACACTCACTTAAAACCGACGACCTTCTTTCCATACGAAAGATGAGTTAGCTCTCATGTACAATTTTTTTTTCAAAGCGTTCATTTCCTCAATCATAGCCGCTTTCCATTGTTGATACTCAAGATCCTCCTGCCATGTGGATGTAATGAGGACAGATGTAAGGGAGGAGACAAAAGATTTATATGAAGAAATTAATGTCTCATAGGAATCCGTTGACAAAGCTGGCATTGGCGCTGGTGGCGTGTGATGAGCATGTGTGTTAGCTCTACCCCGTCTGGTGTACACTTTTAACTCCTATTCTTTATCAGGAGGCTCCCCCTGATTGGGAGTCTCAGCCGTAGGTATAGAATATAGAGGAGGAATCAGTAAGGGTAAGATATGTGAGCTCACTTCACCCGTACATGTGGGCTCCCCCTGAACTGAGGTCACATAATAAGGTTCTGATTCACAAAATGTGATATACGTCGTGACAAAAATCATTTTAGTCGGGGGATAATAACATTTATACCCTTTCTGTGTGGGTGAATAGCCAATGAACCCATATTTAAGGGCTCAAGTGTCAAGCTTAGATCTGTCCGAAGAATGTATGCGAGAGAAGCAGACCTAACGAAAAGTTTTGAGTGGTAAAGAGGTCGGTGTAACTCTTAAGAAAGTAAGGGGGGTTTGATGTCCTAGAACTGAATAGGACATGCGATTTATGAGATAAGCAGTTGTCACGGCCTGTCTCAAATAGATCAGAGTGCGCTTCGGGCGGGTCGTGATGCCACAGACATGCAGAGAGGAACCATGCCTGCTAAGGCGGAACCAGAAATTCTACAACTAGGTTTTAAATTTGTTAGTTTTGAAAAGAGTTTTAATTGATTTTTTTTAAATAATTAAAAAGTCGTGCATGCATTTCTTTTATATAAACTAAGACACAAGCAGTACTAAAACTAAATGAATGCAACTACTCGCAAAAGTATAAATATCATAAGTGAAATGAATTAGTACAATGCTTCACCCTACAAGTTGTACTCGATACAAGAGAAAATGTCTAACGATAACCAATACATGAATAAAAAGAAAAATCCAACAGTAACTGAAACAAAATACATAGAACCTGCTGATACATTAAACAAAATGGAACCTTCAAGCAAAGCTGTAGCTGGAAGAAGAAAAACTCAGGAACCGGGCGACGCAGTCACGAAACCTAATGCAAATCCAAACAGAAGGAAAATGCCTCAGAACATGAAAACACATAAAATTCAAGTTAATCAACTGCACAAAAGTAAGCAGAGGAAACAAGAGCTCAGTGAACTAGTTTTAACCGTAGCAACCTATTACCAGAAAAGTTACCATGTGTAACCAGATGCATTTTATTCGTATAGCTTACTCCGGAGTTTAGCCTAGCTGCAATACCATAAGCGGAAATACATTGAAGGGTGAAAGTGTTGTCATTTGGTGTACAAGATTCTAGTGTATGAATTGATGCAAGGTTTATCAACAACGGTGCTTGCAATGGTCGACTAATGGTTTCTGTTACCAGTTAGTCGGGAGCTCGATTCGACGCGTCACACCAAACCAACACTCTCCTCTCAATGTTTGCCTAAGGTATTCAACAATCTCTGGGATTCATAAATGATTGGAACAAGTTATTAATTAGACGATTCCAGTGTATAAGGGGCTACTTCATAACAAAAAGTGAAGTAAATTAGATCTCATATTTGCAAGCGAAAGAGTTGTCTCTACTTGCCTTAAGGTGACTTCGAAAATGATAGTGACAGCTAAGTGCCGCAAATAAGGTTAAAAGCTCTTGCTATACCTGTTCGAGATAAAAAATGCATTCCAAATTGAATTAACAAGTTTCTTATGCCAGTACATGCGTTTGATAATCGCTCCACACAAAAGGAGAGAGGTTTAGGAATTTACCTCCCTCGAGAGTCCGGAGAGAAGCGGCTACCGCGAGGGATTGAGGATTTTGGCAACGTTTGGATGCGAAAAACCCTAATTCGGAGAGATCTTGGAGTGATTCCACCTCCTAGACCCGAAGAGCGGCACAGGAAAATAAGCAAAACATCGAGATTAGAAGGGTACACGACAACCCCAAGAGGGATCGACGTAAATGCATCAATCGGAGAGCGATAATTATTGTAACAAAATTAGGGCAAAATTGAAAACAAGAAATTGAAAGAATTCCTTACCCAAGGAGACCAGATCGGGGCTCCGAAATCCACAAAGAGGGGTTTCGAGTGAAACCCTAGGAGTCCCTCACGAAATCCACCGACCGGAACGAGGAGGAGCTAGTGTTGCCGTTGAAGAAACGATGCCCTTGCCCTCACTTGCCGGAGAAGGAGAAGAGGAATGGAGAAAGTAGTCGGCCCGCCCCTTGGATGCAGTCGGACAAGATAGGAGGGGCTGCTGCGGGATTTGCCGGCCAAGGGGAGCGCCAGAGACGACGGGGAAGCAAGAGGAAGTGGCGCCGGGCCTGGAGGGGGTGTTCGCCGGCCACTGGAGGCGGAGGAGAGGGCTGCCGGGCGCTCGGGAGACGGAGGCGGGGCCGACAGAGCGAAGGAGGCGGGATCGGGAGAAAATTCGTGCGGGAATGCGGGATTTGGACCGGGGGTTTCGGGTTATAAGGCCTTTAGGTCTTTGTTTATATTAAAATTTATTATTATTATTATTATTATAATATTAGTGGTTGTTACAGCAGTTGTGAAAACTACATCGCCCCAGTAATATTTTGGGAGGTTCATAATGACGAGTAAGCAACGACCCACCTACAAGAGATGACAGTTCTTTCGTTCAGCGACTCAGTTCTGAGATGGAGAGTGAATACACGAGGTTTGATGAAGAATGTCTGAGTGGCAAGATAGTCCTCCAATGGAGCATGCACATACTCCCGGCCATTATCACTATAAAGTATTTTAATAGTGGAAAAAATTGAGTAGAAACCATAATATGAAACTTTTGCAAGATAGAAAACACATCATTTTTATTTTTCAACAGATAAATCTAAGTTGTGCAGGAAAAACAGTCAATAATTGTAATAAACTTAAAACATCATAAGCAACGAGGCAAGACTCTCGCACATCAAAATGAATAATATGAAAAGAAGTAGTACTAGGTAATGAAACATGATGAATATGAATACAATGTTGTTTGGCAACAACACATGTCACAAATAAAATGTTTAAAGCATGAAGGATAAAAAACAGGAAATAAACGTTGCATTGTCGCAACGGAATGGTGGTCAAGTCGACGATGCCAGGTGAGCAAGGTGAAGGTCTGTGAAGACTGGAGAGCTTGCGGAGGGGTGACCCAGAAGAGGAGTCAAACACGTACAGACCATCTTTCATGCTACCAGAGCCAATCACCTGCCCTGTATTTAGATCTTGAAAGACACAATAAGAGGAAAAATGGTAACTAAGCATTGAAGAGAATTAATCAAATGGCTAACAAAAAGTAGACTACACGTGAACTTTGGAACATGAAAGATAGATGATAAAGCGAGAGAAGAACAAGGAATGAAGCCTTTCCCAGCAATATAAGAGAAGAAACCATCAACAATGCTCACTTTATCTCTGCCAGAAAGAGGGGAATATGATACAAAACCTGAGGCAGAACCAGTCATGCGATCGGTGGTTCCGTAGTCGATAATCCTTTGAGTAGGACCAGTAGAAGCGGATTTGACACTCAAAGTACATGTGCGGGCAAGAGCGAATGATGGCATAGAGGCATCCATAGGCTCAACAATAAGATCGTGCATCAAACGACGAAGGGCCTGCATCTCTTCAACAAAGGAGGACAACTGAGAAGAACCACCATCAAAAGTCTCGGTCAAATAAGCGGAGTGAGGGGGCCATCCAGGAGTCGTACCATGACTACGACCACCATGAGAAGTAGAGCCGCCTATAAGAGGAGGGAAACCATGGAGGCTATGACAAGTATCCTGAGTATGATGAGGCTTGCCACAATATTCACATGTGAGATGATCCATATATGTCGGCTTAAGCTTGTAATCGCGAAAAGCATAACTGCCATAATTGGGTTAATGATCCACCAAAGCAGATCCCCTCCGGAAAGTTGGAGGTGTTCTAGGACTGTTGTTGATCAAACTCTTGTTGAACAATATTGTAAACCTCAGAAAGTGTGGGAATATGATCACGCCCCAAGATCTGGTCAGTAATATGATCAAATCTCTATGCAATCCATGTAGGAACCAAAATACCCAATTTCGATCCTCGCGGTTCTTCAGCAATAGTGCATACACATTTCACACCATAACAAGATAGTCAAAATGATCGTACTCCTGATGGAGTTGGGAGCAGGAGGAGGACTATCCCCTGGCGGAGATTCCCAATCTTGTGGTGAAGCTGGAGGATTTGGGTCGCATTCCCCTTACAAGAATAGGTGGATTCAACACGCTTTCATGTCCCTGCAGCAGTAGCAAAGCCGGAAGCCATGACATGACGCGAGAATTTTTTGCCTCCCATTTAGGGCAAGTAGCAAAGCCGTAGCTGGAGTAGTGGTGGTGTCGTTGATGTAGTCAAAGTGATGTCAAATCTTTAAGACTAGGGTGATTAAGCGGGACCAAGCCAAATAGTTGGTGTCATCAAGTTGGAATGTAGTTAGCTGAGAATAGATGTGTTCTTGACCAACCCGGGTAGATCCAGCCGCGGTCGTGGATGTGCTGGAATTAAAACGAAGAGTGCTTCCAAGAAATGCTCCATGAATACGCCTTTCAAATAGAATAAAAAGGCTAACCAAAATTTTGCATATATATATATATCCCAAATTGCCTGTATTCCAACAAGCAATCAACCCAAAAAAAAATTTGACTTCCAATTTAGAACTTACACATGTGGTTAAGTCCAATAGAGGTGTATGATCTGAATAATTTTCTGGACAGCAAAGTTGGAGCAATTCTATCACTGAAATGGCTTCCCGGCACTGGTTTTGGTCTCATAGGTGGTAGAACTGATGTTGGGAGTTAGAAAACTTCCTTATGAATGATGTTGGAGGAGTCAAACTGCGGGCAAAGTCATGCAAAACGGGCAAGAGGCTGACACCCTCAACTAGAAGTAAGTGCCCTTCAAAACAGGGCTTCAGGCTCTCAATTAATGGTTAGGAGGCTATCCGGTGCTTGGGAGCTGTGCTCATGCTTTGGACTATGTCCCCATGTTCAGGAATCAAGTGAGGGAGATGCCGGAAGCCAGGGTTGTGATACACACTGGCCCAGCTAGCCGAGGTGTGGTTGGGCGGCAACGCCGGAAGAAACCCTGCCAAACGAACGTCGGCTAGGCTGGAATTCCATGCACGAGTCATTGTTCTCTCCAGGGAGGAGTCGTGAGTTCTCGACGAGGCTGGATCCACAGTGGCCTTCTCCCGTAACTGCAGTAGCATTGCTGGAGGATGGCTGAATGCGGGGATGATATCAACGAAGGATATAGTGGAGCTGGAACCGCAACTGCGTAAGTGGGGTGTGCTTTGGATGTGTGAGCTACCGCAATCTCATTGAGGGGACGAGGAATATATTATTTATTGTTTACCATTACAAGACTTAAGGGGTCCTTTAGAGAGAAGATACAATGTGTCTAAACGTAAATCCCTGACACTTGGAATAAGATACGTTGAACCTTAAGGAAGGACACGCAATAAAACCCATAAACACCACAAAAAGACAACATAATAACTGTGCACAAAGCCCATAACATCTCTCTCGGTCTTCAAATCGAGCTTGACCACAAATTTGAGTTAAGGTAGACCAATTTGATCATCAGACTCCTTTACTTGGCGCCCAAAAAGCTTCTGTTAATGAGTCGTTGTGGCAGAGACCGCAGAGAGTGGTAGGCCATCATCGTGCTCAAAGATGTCATTAAGGGTTGTAGGATCTGGCGTGGCAGGGGCGCTAGTTGAGGAAGGATTGTCATGCATAATAGATGGAGGAGGGGCAAGTGTGTCCTCTTAATGTGAGTTGCAGCCAATGTTGTAGATGTCGGATGTCGAATTATGAGGATATATCAGGAATATTTTACACTGTTGGATCTTAATATTTAAGTAAATTTATACATGTATATACACATTTTTTTCTAAATACGTACAATTATGCGCATAATGTACGTTTATAGTTACACAATAAACATATTTACATATAATGTGTTTTTAAATTATACGAGAAAGAGGCATCGACGACAGTAAACGACATAAAGAGCATCAATAGAGAGAGATCAAGAAAGTTGTTGAAGCTAAGCACAAAGAGATGCACCAAATGAAGCACAAAACAAAACATTACCACTCATTCACTTAAAAAATAAAAAAATATATATTATTAATACTCTCTCCAATATATCGACCTCAAAATATCGATCGATATATCGGGTAAAACCAATATATTTGGCGACGTTTAAAAAAATGATATTTTTGCTTAAAATATTGGCATCGTGATATTTTCTCCCTAAAATCTTATGCCAGACGATATGTCGGACATCCCAACCGGCCTCTACAACACTAGTTGTGGCGATCAGATGTCGCAACGCTGGCTAGGGGAAGGTCACCAGCAGGAGCGGAGAATGTTTGATGGAGGTGGCTGGCAAAAACGAATGACATGGGGCTCAAACCCAATGAGATTCGCTGCGTCCAAAGCGATATCTAGGGTTTGGAGCGGCTCACAAGAGTCGGTAGCGGCTGGGTGGCGGCGGAAAAATCAACGAGTTCAATGGAGGCACACAAATAGGAAGGCCAGTGAGCATTTGCTTATGTTTGTGTGTCACGATCAGGTCTTCGAGACTGGAAAGGATGGCCGCGGCGCAGCTTGCCATTGTCGAGGCGTGAGATGACATCTTGATCTCCCAATATTCATGTCAGACCGCCTCAGATGTCATTTGTAAAAAAATTGAAATAATTAATAGCCGCATAAGTAATTGATTAAAAATTATTTTTTAGTAATTAATGAAGTAATAATTAATTAATCAAATTGTTGATTAATCAATTAAAATTAATTCAGTAGTGATTTTGGAAGAAGTGGCCGAAAAGAAAAAGCATAGGGCTCAAATTAGGCGTGAGGCTTGAAAAGGTGCTGGCGTGAGCGTCTCGTTTTGGTGTGGAGATTCAACACAGACTGCTGGGTGCATGGCTTGAAAAGGGGGCTAGCACGGAATGCTCGATGGGCTCGATGAAGAAGATGAGGGTGAGCGCGACTGATCGATGCAGAATTAGACTGCAGGATCCGCTTTAGGTCGACGACGAAAGAGCAGGCTCGTGGGTTCTCGCGGTTTCGATGATGGAAGATGGAGCACTTCAAAAAGGCACTAGTTTGATAGTCAAATGACAGAGGCTTTGTCGTTTGTTGAGGAAGGGCGTTGTCGACGGAGAGAGGCATTCGCTAAGGCCCAGCTGTTGCTCATGCTGGTGGATGAGGCCGGCGGCTGATGCTGGAAGCAGGCGATGAGGGTGGGGCTTCGAGACTACTGTAGGTGGAGGCCCCCCGTGAAAACCAGAGGAATTTCGTTGGCTTCTCTATTTCTTTTGGTGAGTTGTTGGACTAGGCGAAAGAGAGGAGGAAAATGAAGAGTGACTTTAATACCAAGTTGTTATGGGCTTCTCCCGTAACAGCGGTAGCGTCGCCGGAGAATGGTTAGATGCAGGGATGATGACGACGAATGATGCAATGAATCTAAAACCGCGACTGCCTAAACAGACTGTGCTCGGGAGGAGAGAGCTACCACAATCTCATTGTGGGGACGAGGAATAGATAATTTCTTTCTTACCATTACAAGACCCAAGTAATCCTTAAACTGGGCATGAAGCCCATAACACCTTTGTTCTCGTCAAGGGAGGAGGGTTGTTTGTCCTTGTGAGAGTAGTTGTCGTTCTCCTCAGGGAGGAGTCGTGAGTTTTCATTGAGGGTAGAATTCAACACAGTGGTTGTTGTTCTCATCCAGGGAGGTTTGACAGTGATCAGATAGCAAAACACGACGGTTCCTAGCAGTTTCAAGCAATTGCTAAGATTTGTAGATTGAAATCGACAATTTCTAGCGATTACACGAGGTATTGAGGGGTCTTGTGGAAGCATGGAAGAGTTCAATTGTGGATTAACAGGGAAAATAGTGTGACATCAACTAAATGAAAAGGTGGTTATGGATTGGGCTTCAACGCCTAATCTCCCATGGAATCGACAATGCGGATGATTAGAAAAGTTTGAAACTTCTCAAAATTTTGCAATCCAGAAAATAAATTCCAAATCAGTATTTATAGGCAGTGGCACAGAACAGACACTTGTGATTAACCATCACGATATATACATAAAAATACATAAATAATGTACAAAAAAAGACTTACAAAATATCCTGTCAACACTCTAAACGCGACGACAAACTCGGATCGTCCATACGACGATCTTAACCCCTCCTACAAGTGAAAACCCAACCCCCCCCCCCCCCCCAAGTGTTATAATGTAGCTATCATAGTACAGGTGAGTGTGTCATCCTCATGCATTCACCGATGTGGCTACTTCTCGTAGAGACCACCAAATATTATGTTACCCTCACGCATTCGCCGGAGCGACTACTCGTCGAGACCACCGGAGGTCGATATGGAGGCCACCATGATTTGACATTTAATTATTGTTAATTAATTGGTTGACATTAATTAATTATATTAATTAATGGCTATTAATTAACATTAATTGTATTTATTGTGTTACCTTATTATGTGTAACATCCCAAAAATTTATGTCGCGCGCTTTTAAATTTCAGGGTTCGATCACGAACAAATTTGATCGAGTCAGCATCATGTCGAGGTACAAAATTCGGCGTTAAGCTTTTAGGTGTTGATCAGTAATTTTGAAGGAAGTAATTAAAATTTTTATGGTGCGAATTAGAGGCTCGTGGGAGTACTTATGCTGAAATAGAATAAAGAAGAGAGAGAAATGCCATGAAGTGTTTGAACGTGATTGAAATGTTTAAAACAAGTTATTATGGTATTTTCCCCCACTCTTAATGTCGTGAGTCATGCACCCAGCAGTTACCGCACGCGCTCCACTCTCTCGCTCGATTTTAAAATAGTTGCATGCCCATCTCCTGATCCCGGGGCAATAGAAGTTAGAGTTTCTTTTCAGCGCTCGACGAAGCACACCAAGACACATCGTCGGTGGCACTCGATATTTCCCTCGTCAGAAGTGGTTGTCGCCTCCTGCTGCAAGAGGACTCCCGCCACCCCCTTTCATGTGGTATTATGACTCATGTCCGTCGCTCTCTAGTTGATGTTTTGGTCGGGTAAGTCCAACTTTCAATCTTATGGTTGTTCCTGTGAGTTTCACGAGTCTCCTCCCTCATATACCCTAATTTCAGGAAGTTAAGACCTTCATTTTTCATATTCCAGAAAGTCTATCAACCAGCTTCGACTCTAATCGGTGTGGTCCTTCAAGCATCCAACCTTCCCAAGCAAGACTTGATTTTTTCTTGCCAGGTAACTATCAGTCCCTTCTCCAGTAAGGCATTTCTTACTTGTTCAAGTCTCCTCATTCCTCTTTTGTTGAAACTCAGATATTTAGCAGTTTGTTTCCCTTTTATTTCAGCAAGCCCTTTGAAGACTACACAGTAGAGATTTGTGGTCGATCGACCCGTTCCTTCGAGATTACACAAGTAGCTTGCCTCCTCTTTTCATCTTCAATTAATATTGGTGTAACCCTCCTTATAGGACTTTCAGCTAAGCATTGTAGAATATTATTTAGGGAGTGGATCCTCCACTTTGTGTTTTGTTCAGCAACTTTGGGCTTATAAGGGATTATTTTCTCCCTTAGAAATAGCAAATCAACATTTATGGAGAAGTAATAAATGTTTCCTCCCTCTCGTGATGAATTAATGTTCCTTTTATTTTAGGAAAAATAGTATATGTTTGATTTATCCTTTGTAGGGATTCTTGAGGAGACTTGAGGAAGGGAGACTCGTGGCAATCAGAGAATAGTTTAGGGATTTCAAAAAAAATTCCTAAAAAGAAACATGTCACCGCACCACGTCTATGAACGCCACAATATTGAGGTCAGAAATTCGAATCCTTTTAGTTAAACATATTTGATTGTTTTAATTCATGTTTTAATTATGTCAGTGTACACACTTGAAAGTTACAAATTCTTATAGTCAGAACCAAGTCAAAGGGGTAAGGTTCAATTTGGCTAAAATTATTAGATTCAGGTACATGAAAATTCTAAAGTCAATGTATTTAACTAGAACGCTACCCCGTGATTGTCTCATTGAACACTAGTCTAGATTAATTCAGAAAATGGTGAGAGAGGTTCACTCTTATGTTTTTGGTGGAGACACACCACCGTGTTCTCAGGGCCAGTAGGCCACTACACGAATTCCAGGCTTAGGGTCACTGACCCTTGTTACAGATATGAAACTCCTCAGATAGAAGTCTGTGTTCCACTTGAGGGACGTTCAGTTCTGGACACCACCAGGTTTGTCACTCAGACTACAGTTTTCAGTTTGTGCGATCGCCATTAAAAATGAGGTTTAATAAGACAAATCATGAAATCTATCTCAGTTCAGGGCACCATCAAGTTTGTCACCCAGACTCTAGTTTTCAATTTGTGCGAAGTCACCATTAATAATAAGATTTAATAAGACAATCATTCCCCTCAGGTAGGAGTTTGTGTTCTCATCGAAGGGCATTCAGTTCAGGGCACCATCAGGTTTGCCACTCAGACTACAGTTTTTAGTTTGTTAATGGACGTCATTAATAACAAGATTTAATAAGGCGGTCATGAAATCTATTAGAACTTACAACAGACACGATTCATAAACTGTATAAAATTATGCATAACAACAGAAAATGAATTTCTTTTAAATACATATCAATAGTAAGATGTATATATACTTACAAGTTACAAATCAGATCATGTCACTTACAACCTATAAATAAGTATTAACCGACAATTTATTTAGTGAAAATTTTCATCCAGGACAGAGAATAAAAAACAAAATACCCAAGACACAAACATGATTAATTAAAAAGATTAATTACGACTAGACTAAGTACAAAAGCTCAGGGCATTTAAAAAGCTTCAGATTAGTGACTTCATACTCATCTGACCCTCAGTCCATATGTGCCTCAGATATGGGGTCGTCAGCCACAGTTTCAGACTTGGAAATTACCAGTTACGTGCTCGTATCCCACTCAGGGAGCACTTCATATCAGTTCAGGACGCCTACGAGACACCATGTGAGATCCATAATTAGATTAGTACAATAAATCATAACTTTTGAAATGTGAATACTCAATCTTTTAAGCAATTTAGAGTGCCTAAAATCAGCACAAATAAGAATTCAGATACTAAGACATATTTTATAAAGCATATTATCATAAATTAATATATAATTCAACAAACAGAACAACCAGAAACTTGCACTGAAATGTCAAAACTCATATTTTTATACATACAAATAAATTATGTATTTTTTTAATGTTACTGGAAGTTGTCTTTTTTACTCTCCAGTGAGCCTGACCCAGTTGAAACTTATTTTTTTACAGGGACCATCGATGGAGAGCTCTGCTTAGGATAAACATCACAGTTCTTCATTTTAGGATGCCTTTTTCTTTACTTATACTTCAGTTCAGTAGTTGTACTTATTCTTCGGACTTCGTGTACTGGAATTGTCTAATGTTTTCAATATATTAGGCATTATGTTAGCTTTCAGTGAATCAGATTTTATAGTTCTTACGTTTAATAGTTGTCTTTGTGAATCAGTGTTTGTGGTACTCCTTATTTACCTTTAATAGCTTATTTTACTTCCGATGTAAGTTTCTTTCAGAACTATTATTTATGTCTGCTATGTACCAGTTTTATTACCGCTGCTTAGTTTACTACTTATCGCGGAGCCTGACCGGACTGCTGATTCGTTGTTAAACTAGGTTGTGGGTGTTACATTATGTATGCCCTCCGTCATATTTATAAGGGAGAAGTTTATGAGTTGTTTATCTTGGATGTATGAAAGAAATTAGGGTTGCTCCCTAAGTTTCCTCTATTCTTCCTCTTTTTTCTCCCTCGCCACTGCTGACCCCTTTTCTTTGTCGGATTCCTCTTGAGAAATTATCAAAACCGTAACAATGAACCGATCTGTCGGAGGTCAGCCTGCTGCCCTTGTAGCCGTCGAGAACCAGCAGGTGCTCGGCCTAGACCTGATCCATGACATCCACAACGAGCTCCAGGCTATGAGTGCCCTCATTGCCAACCACATCGCCAATGAAAAATGCATAAAAAGTAGTTCGTTTTGGCACTCTGCCAGTCAGCCCTTGTCCAGGAACTACATGAGATTGCTCAGTCCCTGACGGGCTCGGAACTTCACACCACGACCACCATAGTTCAGACACCCCCGATCCAACTCCATCGTCGGCCGATGACTGGCCCCAGCAGAAGAATGACCCCAACATTGCTTCCGTTTGGCCATTTGCTCCCAAGGCGATTTACGCAACACCTACCCTGAACAGTCCACGCTCAGCTCCGCCTTCCTCTTCCGCCAGGCCGCTTCACAAGGATGACGATCAAAACCGGCCTGTCATCATTCGACGCAGAGAGTATCTGCTCTCTACGGGTTTTCCATCCCTCTTCAACAACGACCTCACATCAACAAAGATAAGAAAGCACTTGCGGTTATTGTCCATGACCGGCTCTCCGACACCTCTTCGACCTAACGCCGACACACATCCATGCCCTCCAGTGCATCTTCGCCTTCTGCCAGATCTTTCGTCAATATATCTCACTGTAGTTCTCAACGTCCGAATCACACTCGCTTTCACTTTGTCTCCCCGACTGACATCCCCTCTCAATCACCTCGCTCGTCACATCCTTTCCACCGTAGAAACACCCTTCGTTCCCCGCCTTAATCGCTTCCTTGCAAGTTTTATCATTGCTATCAAAAAATACTTAATTGCTTGGCCCGCACTCATCCGCCCCGCCCCCCATCTCCACTAGTTGTCAAGGCCACCTCTCCTCCATTGTCTTGTTACATCAACTTCTTTTTTCTCTTCTTTCTCATAATTGCCACCACCCATTAATAACACCTAAAATCTCACCATCCCTCAATCCCACACCTAATAGGAGCTTCTTTCTCCCATGCCACCAACTGTCAACCTTACTTTTTCTTTCTTGTCTTTTTCCTCCTTCATCCCACCACCTGCCAATTTTTTTTGCCCCACGCTAAATCCTTTTCCCTCCACTAAACGCCAAAATCCACTCTTCTTCCACCCTCTCTTATCACATCATCTTAATTTAATTTTTATCATGCCTATAATTCAATTTTTTTTCTTACCTCTTGTCGCCGCATCAGATCGCACATTAGTTCTCTCTTTCTTGAACCCCACACTAGCAGCCAATATTTCTCTACCGTACACTCCCATCCTCTTTTGTCCACACCCCACTTCATCCCCTCCCTCCCAAGGCCATTTTCACCCATCTTTTTTCATTTTTTTGAGCACGTTTCAGTTATTTTTTTCATTGCACACACAACCCCACTTGCTCTTCGCAAATGTTTTCTCAGTCACAATTATCACCAACCCTGTCAAATTATCACAACACGACCTTGAGTGCAAGGTCGATTTTCAAGGGCGATGGTATGTTACCCTCACGCATTTGCCGAAGCGGCTACTCTTCGAGACCACCAGAGGTTATGTTACCCTCACGCATTCGCCGGAGCGACTACTCGTCGGGATCACCGGAGATCGCATATGGAGACCACCATGATTTGGCACTTAATTAGTGTTAATTAATTAGTTAACATTAATTAATATTAATTAATGACTATTAATTTGCATTAATTATATTAAATGTGTTGCCTTATTATGTATGCCCTCCGTCATCTTTATAAGCGGGAGAAGTTTATGAGTTGTTTTATCTTGGATGTATGAAAGAAATTAGGGTTGCTCCCTAAGTTTACTCTCTCTTCTTCCTCCTTTCTTCTCCCTCACCACCGCCAGCCCCCTTCCGTTGCTGGATTCCTCCAGGGAAATTATCAAAACCGTAACAGAGTGCAATACAAATCCTTATCATTATCGTTGTGGATGGTACAGTGAGTGCCATTACCGTAAGACTTATGATACCCTTAGTTCCAAATTCCAATTCAAGTTTAGCTTCCGTATATCATTACAAGATAGAAATTTAAGCATATTAGAGTTTATTCTAAATTTTTGGGATGAGGCTGAGTAAGTTGATGTTATTTTGTCATCCCATTGATGGCTTCTTTGGTATTTTGTAGATGGTCGCCCACATCTTTTGTTTTCTTTGAGAAACATGTACTAATTTTCTCATTATTGCTACAGGCTTGCAAGCTACACTTGTGTGATGTGTGAAATTCACTGTACTTTGTCATTTTAAGATTTATTAAGTTGGGTGCTGTTACCATACTTGTTTCTTTTCTGGAGTGTCGTTTTCACTATTATTATCATTTAGTTGATGCATATCGTACAGAAGTTGCAGTTTAGATGCTTGTTCTATTTTTCTGATAATAATTTAGAATTTCATTAGATGAGAATTCTCATATTACTGTGCAAGTGTTGAAATGTCAAACACAATTTTTTGTTCATAATCTCTCCAGTTTGCAAACTATGATGGAATTGATTCTGTTAATTTCTGTAACCACAAGCTGATGTGCGAAATTTGGTTCTTAAACAGCACAATGATGGTGATGTGGCGGACTTGTCATTAGATTTTACAGTGACTGAAGAGTTTTGTGGGAAGAGGATAGTCACAGAGCTTAAACCTGGTGGTACAAATATATCGGTCACAAATGAAAATAAGTTGCAATATATCCATGCGATTGCAGATTATAAGCTGAATTGGCAAGTATGCAATACAACATTTTACTGCAATTTATCATTTCTAGTTTGTATATACTGATCCCCTTGTCTAAATATTGATTTTCAGATGCTTCCACCGGCAAACGCATTTTATAGGGGGTTGACCGATCTGATAGAGCCATCATGGCTGAGCCTATTTAATGCAAATGAATTTAATCAGGTATGTAGAGTAGAGCTTCTATTGACGGGCCTTGTGAATCATTTGTGGAACTTATAAAATATGTTTCACTTTAATATTCCATTATCTAATTCAAATCACGTTTTACTTTAAATTTCATGTAAGATTAATTTGAGAATAAAATACACACCAGCTCTTTTTTTAATAAAAGAAGAGTTTAATGACCAATTTATGGTTACATTTAAAAATAAAGTAGAAGGGAGAACAAAGAGAGGACATTGGGTGATTGATTTAGAGTAAAGGTTTGCTGCAGTGAATGTGATCAGAATGCCTGAACGGTACATGAAATAGTTTTAATTTATTTTTTCATGGCTAGTTTTGACAAGAACAAAATGTTGCCAAAAATTCGCTGGTGGAACTTGAAGATGGAATAACAGGTTGCTTTTAAGACAGCAGTTATACAACAACTAGCCGATGACTCTTATGCTGATCCTAGTGTCTCATGAAAAGTTATGTCTTCACATTAAGGATGTAGAGAAAGCTCAAAACTTGTATGTATTGATTGAGTATGTAAATACAAGGAGAGAATACAAATATATAGGAGGGAGAGAGAGAATAAATCCTATACAAGATGTGGGACTAAAAGAGAAGAGAGCAATAATGGGCTCAAAAGATGAGCCCAATACATGGGTTATTCTAACACTCCCCTGCAAGCTGGAGCGTACAAATCGTATGCACCAAGCTTGGACAAGCATTGATAGAAGAGTGCCTTGGGAAGAGCCTTTGTGAGGACATCTGCAACTTGTTCCGTCTCTGGGACATGCTTTAGATCGAGCTTCTTCATTTGAACTTTTTCTCGAATGAAGTGACAATCAACTTCAATGTGCTTCGTTCTTTCGTGGAAGACTGAGTTCTTGGCGATATGTATAGCCGCTTGGCTGTCACAAAAAAGAAGAGCCGGAGATGGTAATTTTACACCCAGATCAGTGAGAAGACTCTCAAGCCACGTCAGTTCTGATACAACAGATGTCATTGCCCGGTATTCTGCCTCGGCTGATGATCGAGCAACGACCGCTTGTTTCTTGCTTCGCCACGTAACCAAATGTCCTCCAAAGTATGTGCAAAAACCACTAGTGGATCGCCGGTCATCAAGAGAACCAACATAATCAGCATCTGAGTATGCCACCAAAGTTGGAGCAGAAGAAGAGGTCCGGTAAATAAGTCCTTGACCATGAGCTGTCTTTAGGTACCTGAGAATACGTTCAACAGCCTGAAGATGAGATTTTCGAGGAGAGTGCATGTACCGACTGATAAGACCAACAACAAAGGAAATATCTGGTCTGGTAACCGTGAAATAGATCAATTTTCCAACGAGTCATCGATAATATTCATGATTCTGGAGAAGTAGATCCGAGTCAGATGCCTGAGCGCACAGCTTGTGGTTTACATCCATAGGGGTATCACTTGGCTTACACCCTGAAAGACCAGTATCATGAATAAGGTCAATACAATACTTCCTTTGAGATAGAATAAGTCCATCCGGTCGTCTGACAACCTCAAGACCCAAAAAATATCATAGAGGTCACATGTCTTTTGTCTGAAAGGCCGAGTTTAGATGTACTTTGACGACATGTATCCCCTGTGAGTCATCTCCTGTAATGATGATGTCGTCAACGTATACTAACAGAAGGACCGTCCCTGTTGGTCGGTGACGAGTAAACAGCGAGAAGTCAGCCGAGCTGCGAGTTAAACCAATATCATGAAGGACCTTACTGAATTTTTCAAACCAGGCCCGTGGAGATTGTTTGAGACCATACAGAGCCTTTAGAAGGCGGCAGACCTGAGACTCCCTGTGGTCTCAAACCCGGGTAGTTGTTGCATGTAGACCGTCTCCTGGAGATCCCCATTTAAGAAGACATTCTTGATATCCAGTTGAAATAAGGGCTACTGGCTATGAACAGCGACAGAGATGAGAACGCGAACGGTATTGAGCTTGGCGACCGGAGAGAAAGTTTCCTCATAGTCGAGCCCCTGTTGCTGGGTGAAGCTACGAGCCACAAGACGGGCCTTCAGACGGTCAGTTGTCCCATCAGCAGCGTGTTTGATGACAAAGACCCACTTGCACCCCACCGGTTTCTGACCCGGAGGAAGGGGTACGACGGTCCATGTCCGGTTAGCCCAGCGAGCAGACATTTCTTCCTCCATGGCTGCCCGCCAGCCGGGATGTTGAAGCGCCTCCTGCACAGAGTTAGGAACAGCAATCAGAGAGAGAGAAGTAGCAAATGTGTGCATAAGGGGAGAAAGACGATGAAGAGAGGCATAGTTGGCCAGAGGATGAGCAGTGGAAGGTGGTACCTGATCAGAAGGACGCGGAGTATCCGTGGTAGAGGTAGGCTGCAAGAGGGGTAACTGAACAGGGAGGGTGACGAGTGTAGACACGGATAACGGGTGGTTTGGCGATAGTAGGAGCCAGTGCAGAGGAAACTGGCGAAGGTGTCGTAGTAGCGGGAATAACGGGGCGTGGGATGGATGGCGAGAGAGGAGGTAGTGGTAGATCAACGGGTAAAGGAGCAGGAAAAAATGGTTGTTCTTCCCGGAAGGTAACGTCAGCAGAAACAGAGCTCTTGCGAGTAGCGGGAGAGTAACAGATGACATAGCTTTTTTGGGTTCGTGAATAGCCGACAAAGATGTGTTTAGCAGCCCTGAGATCCAACTTATCCGAGGAGGGCCCCAGACGGTGGACGTAGCAGGTGCTGCCAAAGACACGAGACGGGAGAGAAAAAAGCGGAGTGGAGGGAAACAGTATGCTAAACAGAGTAGCATAATTGAGGACTGAGGAAGAGAGACGGTTGATGAGAAAGCAGACAATCGAAACTGCAAAGTTCCAATACGGCTTGAGAACATACATTTGAAGCATGAGGGAGCGGGCGACATCGAGTAAGTGGCGGTTCTTCCTTTCGACAACACCATTTTGCTTGGGTGTGTAAGCACAGGAGTTTTGATGTAGAATCCCGTATTCAGAACACAAAGCGATAAATTCGTGGCTGGTGTACTCACGAGCATTGTCGGTGCGGAGGATTTTGAGTGTGATGTGGAATTGTGTACGAGTCTCGAGGAAAAATGCCCGAAAATCCCGGGGAAGCTCGGAGTGTTCACGAATTAAATATAGTCACGTAGTTCGAGAGTGATCATCAATAAATGTGATAAAATAGCGAAAATCAGAGATAGTGAGAATCTTAAAAGGACCTCATACATCAGAATGTACTAAATCAAAGGGAGCAGCGCTCCGAGTACAATGCGAAGGAAAAGAAAAATGCGGCTGTTTGCTGAGGATACATGAGTCACACTGAAAATGAGAAAAAGGATATCTAGAAGAGCCCGCTGGAGGACCGGCAGAGGGGCATGCCCAAGTCGACGATGCCATGCAGTGGAAGAGACGGAAGACAAAATGGTGGGAGATTCATCGAGAAGGTAGAGCCTGTTCCGCAGCTGGCCTTTACTAATGGTAGTCCGCGTCCGTCGATCCTTTATAACAAAGGAAGAGGAAGTGAATATAACGAAACAATCAAAATCACTTGTAAGACGTCCAACAGATAGTAAATTAAATGGTGAACTCGGAACATGAAGAGCCGAGCGAAGGGAGATGGACTGATTTAGAGAAAGATCCGCCGAGCCGGAGATGGGAACCGGCGCCCCATTGGCCACAATGATAGACTTCGGATAAGGAGAATCCGAATACTGGGCAGGCCGTCGCGAAGTAATGTGATGAGTGACACCAGAGTTCACAATCCATCCCAGGCTGGTGGAGAGACAAGCAGTACCTGTGTTAGAGATGCAGGCGACAGAGGCAGATGGTGGGTTGAGCAGGCCCTGGAGATGCTGGAGCTGAAGATTGACGGTCTCAAGATCAGGAGGACTGGCGTCAGTAACAACAGGAGCCGTCGGACTAGGAGGATAACCAATTTTCTTGTAGCAGGTCGCCTCAAGGTGACCATCTTTCCCACAGAAGGAACACTTTGGCCGTCCCCGGCCACCACGGCAATGAGAGCCCGAACGTCCCCCCCCCCCCCCCCCCCCGCAGATGGAGGAGGGGATGGTAGGAGCGGAGGGGCCTCCTGAAGAAGAGTCGGGGAAGGAACAAGAGTATCTGGAGGAGGGGAGACACGAAGAATCATGTAGCATACATAAGAGAAATATGGTGTGGTGGGAGTAGCGAGGACCTGAGCACGAAGGCTCTGAAGGCGAGATGGAAGACGGGCCATGAGGATGTCAATGCAAGCGGCTTCCTTCTGAGCGCGCTGAACAACATGATCATTGGTGGGCGGCTGATGCTGGATCCAGGCTTCAGCAAGAGTTTTAGCCCGAGCGACAAACGAGGTCATATCCGAAGCCCCGCTAGTGTCGCGAGCAAAGAGGTCAGTGAGTTTGTCGTAGAGATGCTGAAGGCTGTCGTGGCCTGAGTATAAGGAATGCAGCTCATCCCACATAGCCTTGGCGGTATCGTGGTACATAGCCATCTGATAAGGCTCACCATCCAATGAATTCAGGATCCAAGTCTGAACACGGCCATCATTGCGGAGCCAATCATCGGTAAGAGGAGACGGAGGTGCCTGAGTAAGGTGAGGCAGAAGACCCTTGGCCTGAAGAACCCATCAAACCGAGTGTACCCAAGGAATAAAGTTTTCTTGCCAGAAAGAGAGATGGTAGTGATCCTTAGCTCATCACGCACTTCAACAGAGCAAACTAGGCGGTCTATAGAACAGGCCAGGCGGTCAAGAGGCGGACTGGCCGCCGAGCTAGTAGAGTTACCTAAAGAGGCCATAGAGGCAGACCGCAGAACCAGACCACCTAGGAAGACCGCCGTGAAAAAAAATCAGGAGGTCGCACGACAAGGCCACAACGGGAAGGGATGGAGACCGCGACCAAGAAAGGCGGAGAAGGCACTTATCCGCATGGTCATGCAGGTCACCAGCAATTTGTCAGATCGCGACCAAAATGCTGAAAGAAAAGAGTCTGCACGGTCTAGGTGAACATGACAGCGGTCAGAGCACAAGAAGCAGTCCGCAGCGGACAAGGAGCAGTCCGCAAGAGGAGAGAGAGAGTCCGGTGGACAAGAGCAGTCCGCAAGAGAGGAGAGCCTGCACGACTAGAGCAGAGCCGCCCGGTCAAGATGTGAAAACACCAGCGGCAGGAGGAGGCCGCGACCAAAGGCGAAGCGGACTGGGAAAAGAAGTCCGCAACGGACAGAGACAAGTCGCGCGGATAGAGAAGAGCAGGAGGAGACCGCAACCAAAATGCGTGAGAGGAATAGCCCGCACGGTCTGGCTGATTACATCAACGGTCTGAGGAGAAGGAAACCGCGAGTAGAAAGACTCAAGCGGATAGAGAAGGCAGGTTGCGGCGAGCTGGAACATGTCGCGGATAGGACAAGGCAGACCGCGGATAGACAGCAGCGGAGAGCGGAGCATCAGACTGAAGACAGGCCGCGACGAGCTGGAGCAGTCCGCCAGCGACCAAGAACCGTCTGCGAGCAGGGAGCCCGCAGCGGACAACGGAGAACAAGGGAGAAGGTGGCCCCACGGATCAGGAAGAGAAATGGCTATAAGAAGCCAGGGGGGTGGAACCACGGGAGAAAGAGAGCAACTGGAGGCAGCGAAAAAGAAGCGGACAGAGACGGGCAAGCCGCAGAATGGAAGCGGACAGAGACAAACAGGCCGCGGGAGGCAGGACGCGAGAGGCAGGCCGCGAGAGGTCAAATGAGGAGGACAGGAAAAAAAGACCGCAGGAGGCCGAACCTCCCTCTGATACCATGTAGAGAAAGCTCAAAATTTGTATGTATTGATTGAGTATGTAAATACAAGGAGAGAATACAAATATATGAGAGGGAGAGAGAGAATAAATCCTATACAAGATGTGAGACTAAAAGAGAAGAGAGCAATAATGGGCTCAAAAGATGGGCACAATACATGGTTTATTCTAACAAAGGACAACTAGAAAAAACGTACTTGGAGTATCAAAAGATCTTGTGCCCCCAAATAGAGAATCTTGGTGGTGGAAAGATGAAGTGCAAGTTAAAGTGAGAGCAAAGTGGATCAGCTATAAATCATCTTACGTTTGTATAAATGATGAAAACTTAGCCATGTTTAAAGTCGTCAAAAAAGAAGCTAAACATGTAGCAAGTAAAACAAAGAATCAAGCTTATGAAGAATTTTATGAGCGACTAGATATCAAAGATGAAGAGCGTAACATATATAAAATTGTTCGCGCTAGAGAAAGGAAAGCAAGAGATTTAAGTCATTCAAAATGCATAAAAGATAAAACAGATACAATTTTAACAGATGATTTGGATATTAAAGAGTGATGGAAAAGATACCTTTATCAACTTTATAATGAAACAAAAAACAATGAATTGGACTTGAAAAATTTAAGTAAATCAGAGGAGTATATGAACAAAATGTTTTATCGTAAAATTTAATTATCAGAGGTAAATAATGCTCTAAAGAAGATAAAAAATGGAAAGACGGTTGGGCTAGACGATATACCTATCGAAGTATGGAAATGTCTAGTCAATGAATGAATTTTGTTATTTACATGTTTTTTCAGTAAGATATTGAAGTTAAAGAGAATGTCAGACCAATGGAGAGAGCATTTTGATACCTTTGTATAAAAACAAAGAAGATATATAAAATTGTGTTAGTTACAGAGGAATTAAATTGATGAGTCATACCATAAAATTATAAGAACGAGTAATAAAAAAAAGAATAAGTCGGGAGACTGACATCTCAGAGAATCAATTTGGATTCATGGCAGGGCGGTTGACCATGGAAGCTATACTTCTCTTGAGGAGACTCATTGACAACTATCCGAGAAAGAAAACAAGATTTGCATATGATGTTTATCGACCTTGAGAGGGCTTATGATAGAGTTCCAAGAGAGATCTTATGAAGAGTTAAAAAAAGGTGTAAATGTAACATACATTGACATAATCAAAGAAATGTATACAAATTCAGTGACAAGGGTGAGGGCATCTGGAGGATTAACACAGGAATTTCCTATCAATGTATGTTTACATCAAGGTTCAGCTTTATGCCCTTATCTCTTTATCCTTGTCTTAGATGAGCTCAATGGACATATCTAGCAAGCAATACTTGGTGTTATTATTTGCGGATGATATCATTTTGGTCGATGAGACGCGTCAGGGTGTAAACACAAAACTTGAATCTTGGCAAGACACTTTAGAAAAGAAGGGTTTTTAGTTGAGCAGGATAAAGACAGAGTATATGGAGCTTAAATTTAGCAGTGCAAGAAGGACGAATGATTTCGTTATTAAGTTGGGTGATCAAGATATTTTTCGTAGTGAATGTTTTAAATATCTTGGATCGATAATTCAAAAAAATGGAGGTATTGATAAAGATGCGACACATAGAATCCAAGCGCGTTGGTTGAAATGGAGAGACGCTTTAGGGATCTTGTGTGATCGTAAAGTATCATTAAAGCTTAAGGGCAAGTTCTACCGTATTGCGATTAGACCAACGATGCTCTATGGTTCTGAGTGTTGGGCAGTGAATTGTGTACATGAGAAAAAATGGGAGTTGCGGAGATGAGAATGCTTAGGTGGATGTGTGGATACACGAGACTGGATAGAATTAAGAATGAATGTATTAGGGATAAGACAGGAGTAGCACCAATTGCAGAGAAGATGTGAGAAGCTTGACTAAGATGATTTGGACGCGTGCAAAGGAGACCATAAGAGGCACCTGTTAGGCATTGTGAGAGTCTAGTCACTAGCCATGTTAAACGAGGGAGGGGTAGACCAATGAAGACTTGGAATGAAACTATAAGGAAAGTCATGATGTACTTAGAAATTAGTGAGATTATGACACAAGATAGGGCACAATGGAGACAAAAGATCCATATAGCCGACCCCACTATAATGGGATAAAGGCTTGAGTGTTGTATGACTAGTTTTGATTTGTTAGTATTTTGCAGGAAAAACAACTTTCTTGTCTTCGAAGCAAATCCATACCAAAGGGTGACATTTATTTAGTATTTGTTGGAGTTATTAGTTTTATCGTAATATTTTAAGTCATTTAGTATGTTTTAGGTTTAATCCCACACTGCTTATTTGTGTTTTGTGTCCAGTTATAATGTTATAAATAGTCACCTATATAGATGAATATATGCACTTGATATTTTCCTCTTTTTTTCATCATGGTATCAGAGCACTCGATCTGAAACCCTTAAAAAAATTCTCGTGTCCGCTGCTTTTGATTTTTTTCCCCACCCCCGCTCTCAAGTCGTTCCGCCCGTGGTCCCGGACTCCCGCTAGGAGATTTCTCTCTTGTTCTCATCGACAGTCTTTGATTCAGTCAACGAGAGCGCCATCCTGGCTTAATCGATTGTTATTTTCCTCTCTTTCAATTCCGTCGGCCCGACGGCTTCTCCGCCTGCGCTCAGTCCCATCAGCCTCTGCTCTGCCTGTTGTCGGCCTCTTCTCTGCATGCGCTCGATCCCGTGGAAGGCTCCTGCTGTCTCGTGCAGCCCCGGTTCCCTCTGTACGTTTCTTCCGACCGCAGATTCCGGCAGATCCCTGGCAGTTTTCTAGCTCAAGGTCGCCTGCTGCTCCGCCTCCTCTTTCGGCTTGGTGGAGCCTTGTTGTTGTTGCCTCTTATGGCCGTCTTCTGCTGATCCCGTTGGGTTGCTGCTCTTATCTTCCATTGTTGCTGCTCCTATCTTTTGGTTGAGCTCCTCTGCCGATGCTGCTCTCCTGCAGTCCTTCTTCTGGCTCTGTCTTTTCGCTCGCCGTGGATATGGATCCCGCTGCCCCCTTCGCTTGTTGCTAATGGTGCTTCTGTCTTTTTTTTAAGTTTGTTGTTATTGTGTTGTTTTTGCCTTCGTTTGCATCTCTATGTGATCTCTGTCTTCATGCACGTGATCTACGTGAGTGGGAGTGTACGTCACGGCCTCCAAGTGTAGTCTATGCCTTCATGCACGTTTTCCACGTGAAAGGGAGTGTTTGTGATAACGGCGACTCGGACGCCTCTTTCCCGACTCCTGCCTTAGTCACACATGTCCCCCCAGGTAGATTGTGTCTCCCCATGTCTTTCTATTGGTCGTGTGTTGGGGACGCGACTGATGTTGTTGTTGTAGTCTCATTGGGTTGTGTCGTGTGAGACCGTGTCGTGCGTGACTGTGTTGTGAGGGACCGTTTTTGTGCAGATTATCCCCGACCGATTATTCCTGACGGATTATCCCCGATCACTCGTTTGATGACTTGCTCAACATCTTTCGTTCTCTTTCGCATTTTGTTTGTGTAATTGATGTTGGTTGACCAGTTTCCAGTGATTTCATGTCGTGTGTGGGTCAGCGTCGTGTGTGACTATGCCCCGGCTTGATTCCCGGGTTTGTATTTCCCCCGGTGGCTCGTCTGATGTTTGTCCCACATTGTTTACCTACGTTGCGGTTATTTTATGTGTCCAAGCTGAAGGGTCCCCCTTCAGCTTGAGGGGGAGTGTTGAAGTTATTAGTTTTATCATAATATTTAAGTCATTTATTTGAGGTTTAGTTCCACACCGCTTATTGGTGTTTTGTGTCCTCTTGTAATGTTATAAATAGTCCCCTATATGGATGAATATATGCACTTGATATTTTCCTCTTTCTTTTTTCAGTATTAATATTACATTTCTTCACCAAACATGACCTTGTTTTCTCGCAAATTTAAAGAGGGAATCGGGTCATTCCGCCAGGAAGAAAGCTGCCAAGGTAGAAGGAGATCTTGTATTTCGGGAAATATGAAGAGGTGCAGGTTGTGCAGAGAGCATTGTTTAGGGCATAAAATTGTTGGAAAAGGAATATTTTGATTCCACCCTTCTATAATAAGGGAGATGCCAATGGTTCAAGGTTAACTGTTTTTAATTAAGTTCAAAAAATAATAGGATGTAAAGTGACGGGAGAAGTACAACAGAAGGTGACGGAGTAGACGGTGGTAAGGGAAGAAGAGGTGGACATACCAGAGGAGTGGGTATTACGAGAAACTGCACGTCAGAGGGAGTAACAAATGAGTGTGAGGTCAAAGGGATAGAGGACACAAAGAAAAGATGAGACTCGTCAATGGTGATGCATCCTCCGTCACATCAATTATTGCATGACGTCACTCAACGTCATACATTTTATTTATGCATTTATTTTTGTATTTCTTTTGTCGCACATTTGTTTTGATGATTTGCTCGTCGGGTTGACCGTCTGATGAGACCCTCAATAAGAAGGTCCGGTAATTTTGGTAGTTAGGATGTAACAGACAAACTTAAGATTATTCAAAATGTATAAATTTAAATTTTAAATTCAACAAAAAGGAGAGAATTGATATTAGGAAATATTGTATGAGAGGAAATATTATTTGAGAAGAAATATTGTATGAGAGGAAATAATTTCAAAAAAACTATAGATTTATAACAACTATTGTAATTAGGAATGAGTTTATTGGAATTAGACATTTGGAAAGAAAAAAAATCCCCAATCTTTATAATTAGCACTGTGCAACAGAGAGAGGCAACCTGGACAGCAGAATCGATTTTTGCCTTGCCGGTTCCACCCGTCCCCGTTCAATCTCGCGTCCGCCTCTGCGTCGGAGTTCTCGTCGACTTCAACAGTGAGTCCTCTGCCACCACTGCTCTATTTCTTGCCGGCGAACCAATCTCCCTTCGTCGTTGTGCAAGCCGTCGACAACGGACTGTTGTTTTCAACCGTCGATCGAACCCGCCAAGATAGTGGAGAGACCTCCAGCCCCGTCGTCGACTGCGACATCTTTTTCTGACGGGCCTCCTACTCCTCTACGCCCGCCGTCGTCAACGCCAGGAACTCGCTGTCGACCCGAGATGTTAATTCCGGCGAGTACCTGTGTCAGACTTTTCATCCGCAGCTACAAGGGGCCAGGCTGTCTGGTTCCAGACATCCTCCCGGTAGAAGACACGGACGACATCGCCAGTTCAGACCGGCTGAACTCCAGTTTGATTTTGCCTACGGGTTTGATTCGACTGGGTCTCTTGTGGTAATAACGCTCACTCTTTGCTCGAATTAGTTAGATTTAAATTTATGCGACATTTAGATAATAAGAGCTTGACCAGAACGTTCTATCGCCTTCATAAGCATTTATTTCGTAAATTGTTGTTTGTGGATTGTGTTTGTGAACGTCCAAGTCCCGCTACGATTCGATCCGTTAGCGCCGACGAGATTTTCTGAATATAAAATAACGGATTTTGCGAAGTTTATCGGGGAGAGCAGTTTTACATGTGAACGCTTCGACTCCTTTTAATTTTTTTTTAAAAATTCACGTTTTCTTCAAAATCATAACTTATATTTTTAATAAAATAAAATATTTCTTCGATTAAATTACTAATTTAGAACCCTAAACCTAGTTTACATCAAAAGGTGACATCACGTGAGATGCATAGTCGGCGTGCAACAGGATCATAATAACGATAGTCGTTGTGCTCAGTATTGCATCCAAGAAAAGCACATGTAACAGACTGAACAGTGAACTTGGTACACTTACGTGGAGGGAGCAAAATATAGCACCAACAACCAAAAATACAAGTATGAGTGCAACGTGAGGGTCGAGAGTATATACACTTATCGGGACTCTGAGCCTGAAAGAAAGTGGAAGTCTGCATGTTAATAAAATAGACAGCAGTGGTAATAGCCTCAGCACAAAAACGAGGAGGAATGTCGGAGGAGATGAGAAGGGTGCGAGCTGTCTCAATAATGTGGCGATGCTTTCTTTTAACGATGTTATTCTGAGCGTGAGCATCAAGATAGGCAAGATGAGGGAGAGTGTCGTGAGTAGCTAACCGATCTCGAAAAACATGAGAGAGGTACTCCCCCATGAGTCGGAACGGAAAATACGTATTGAAGCAGAAAATTGGGTACACACCATATCACAAAAAGTAACTTAAATCTGAAAAAATTCAGAACGAGAATGCATAAAGTAGACTCAATAATAACAAAAATTGTCATCATCAAAAAAACATAATATTGATGTCCACCCTTGGATACAAAAGGTGCGGGACCCCATACGTAAGCATGAAGTAAATCAAAAGGACATTGAGACCTAGATTCACTAGACTGATAGGGGAGTTATAGTTGTTTACCAATCTTACAACCCATATAAGAGTGAGACCGATCAATAAAAACACGACCAAGAAAAACATTACTGATGAGAGAAACGAGACACGAACTACTAGGATGACCGCAGCGGTGATGCCACTGAAAGAATCCCATTGAAGGAAGACATAACGTAGAAGCCATTGATGATGATGAAGTGGATGGAAGATGGAGACAATCAAGGATGTACGCTCTGCTACGACGACAGACAAATCTAAGGAGTGTCCCTGTTAGACGATCCTTCACACAACACACAAGCCCATCAAAATAACAAGACAACCATGTGATGTGAGTTGGCTGGCGGATCTAAGATTCGTCGATAACTTGGGCATGTATGCAACATCGGGAACATGAAAATGACTGATATGAAGGAGGCCACTGTGGATGATGGGGAGAATAGTGTCATCTGCTACCATGATGCTAAGGTCAGAAGAGACAGACTGACAGGACAAGAGGTGGGTGACATCATAAGTCATGTGAAAAGAGGCTCTAAAGTCAATCAACCAAACAGAGGGAGAAATGTCTGTTGGGTGGAGGTAGCCGGTTGAGAGGAAGAGCCGTCAGAAGCATTCAATAAGAGCACAGAGGCAGATGAGCAAAGCAGTGAACCTAAGAAGTTGCTGGGCAAGCTCAAAAACAGAGAGAGACTGTGACAGAGCAGAAAAATGAGCCGAGGGTGCACCGGGGGCATGTTGTTGACCAGATTGTTGAGCCCTCTAAAGCTTGCAACACTCAGATTTGACATGACTAAGACACTGACAGTAGTGACAACGAACAGACGGACAAAGAGGAGCACCAGACTGAGCAGCAGAGGGTGCCGAAGGAAGACGAGTAACATGATACACTGGAGCACTATAACAAGATGAACGTAGCAGTGGAGCACTCATAAGAGAAGACATCGGTAGAAGCTGGGGAGCAGCTAGAACAACATGAGACATCACACCAATAGTAATAGTGTCTAAGGAGTGGAGACGAGTCTCCTCAGAGACCACCATGGCCAAGATATCACTGAGAGATGGAGGAGGATCCCGATGCAGAAGTTGTGCTCGATCAGGCTCGATCTCGGAGCATAGGCACATATGAAACTCATGCATACATTGGAAGTCGTTCTCCTGGGATGTAGCAATACACTGAGTGCAAGTAATGCAGGGGGAATGTTTCATCTCATCACATTGACGCCATAGGTCCAAGAGCTTATCAAAGAAAGCTTGTATATACCACACGATGGTAGCTGACATCAAGAGTCTGAAATAGGGAGTGGCGTAGAGCCTGGCTACATGGCAGGTAAAGATGACACAAGTGATCTGACACACGTGATCCCACATCAACTTGGTCGTAGGTAATTTGTAAACTGTCATGCGAATGAGGAGCTCGCAAGACTGACAAATGACGACTATCGCGCAAGAGTTGTCAGAGCGCCACCTCGCCCAGTCAGAGTGCTGAGAGGAAGTGGTCGTGCTGACAGTGGAAGAAGGGGAGTCTGCATGACTGGCAGCCGGTGGGTTCAAAGCAAACTCGGTGCCATCAATGTGGTCCTATAGATCGAAACGACGGAGGATCACGCTGAAGGTGGTGGACCATGTCTTGTAGTTTCTCCCGTCAAGGATGACATCAACTTTTTGAAGGAAATCAGAGGAGAAGTGAGACGATGTCATCGAACCTAAAGGAGGATGGAGGTGGTTGCCTAGGTCAGGCGGTGGCAGGAGGCAGCAGAGATTGTTAGAGATCAACATGCCTCAGACTGCAGGAGATAGCGAAGATCGGCGGGCTGCGGATGGGACAGATGAGGAGGTTGAGTGTAACAACTCATGTTATAAAAAAAGTGGAATGAAATCAAATAAATCGATGACATTTTTGTGATTTCTTCATATTAGGTTCTCCTATTAAACCTAAAACCCAAGCCAACCCCTCCCCCCCATTCTCGATTAATATTAACCAGTCGGCCTGACTCCTGTTCCGCAAAATCTTTCGCTAGGTCTTCTGCTCCCGATTCCTGCGAGCCGCACGTCTTTCCGCTCTCGATCCCGCCTCCTGCTCCTTCTGCCGCCTCCGATTTCCCTTCCCGTGGCCGAAAATCTCCTCCTCTAGGGTCGACACTTCCTCTTCTTGCTTCTGCTGCCTCCTCCTGCTCCTCTTCTTCCTCCTTCCTCCCCGGGCTAGCAACATCTTTAGTTTCCTTCAAGGACCGGCCAGTGGCTCTTCATCCTCAGGCCAGCATCAGCCTTTCTCCCCTCCAAGGAGCCGACTGCTCAAGTCCTCAGGGCAGCAGCCCCTCCGTCCCCCTTCCTCTCCGTTTTGGTCGGTGGATTTCAAGGAGGACTCCTAGGATTTTGCTCGAAACCTCCCTCTGAAACCAACTGTCATGACCCGTCTAATAACAAACATCAGAGTGTGATACTGGCGGGTTGTGATGCCACAAACATGAGCGAAAAGAAATTCATGTCTGTTACGCAGAAGCTAAAGTTGTAACCACGTACATCTGATTTCTTCAGTTTGGTGGTAGGCTAACTAATCTTCAGTATCATCCTTCCAAAGAGCATGCATTTCATCATTCATAGCATATTTTCAAATACGATCCTATGACACTTCCCATGCTACAAAGAATAACATTGGAATCTAGTGAGGATGCAAAGATCTATAATTGGTAGGGAAGGTGAGATGAGCAGTGAAGACAAAATGAATGATAAAATGAGTGGTACATGTGTGCTTGCTTTCCTCAGACTCTCAGAGCAATGAGAAGATCATCCATGATATTCTCTAATAAAGAAGGTGATAGTGTAGGTGATGAATTAATACTTTCAACACTTGGTGAAGGTGCATGTACAATGTCGTCTCAGTTGAATAGGCAAAAATGATAATAATAATAATGATAATTAAGAGATCCCTTTACTCATACATATATTTGAGTAAGGGAGGACAAAAAGACATAAATAACCCTGAATGGGTAATACGCTAAACAACAACTTGACGAAATTATATTAATTACAACTTTACCCTCAAGTCGGGCGACAAATATCAATCATTTCGAATTTATGGATGTCATCAGTAAATGCATCACCTCCCAAGCTTTTGGTGAAGACATCAACCTGTTGATCTTTAGAGTGAATGAAATGAGTGACCAAGTTTCCTTTATCCAAATGGTCTTTGATAAAATGACGATCGACCTCAACATACTTAGTTTTGTCATGTTGAACAAGATTGTGAGCAATATCGATAGCTGCTTTGTTGTCATAGTATAGAGAGAGGGGAACATTCTCCTAGACTCCCGATCTTGTGACATAGTACGTATCTGTAGACCTTTACAAAGACCTTGACATTGATCGATAAGCTTCAACAGTAGTTCTTGCCACCACATTTTACTTTTTGCTTCACCATGTCACCAAATTTCCACCAACAAAGGTGCAGTAGGAACATGTTTCAATTTTATTTTCTTCAGTTTAACCTTTTCCCGAACAAAGTGACAGTCGACCTCGATGTGCTTAGTACGTTCATGAAAAATAAGATTCTTGGCAATATGGATAGCGGCTTTACTGTCGCAAGATAGAGTGGCTAGAGAAGAGAGTTTGACACCCAGGTCTTTTAGAAGGCTTTCCAACTACATAAGCTCAGATACAACGGATGTCATCGAACGATACTCAGCTTTGGCAGATGAACGTGCAACTACAAATTGCTTCTTACTTCACCAGGTTACAAGGTGTTCACAAAAGTATGTGCAATATCCACTCGTGGAGCGACGATCATCCAGAGAACCTGTATAATCAGCGTCGTAAAATGATATTAAAGATAAAGAGGAAGAGTAGGGCTTGTATATGAGCCCTTGCCCATGTGCAGTATTCAAGTATCTGAGGATGCACTCAACTGCCTGGCGGTGAGAGATTCGTGGGGCATGCATAAACCGATTGACAACCCCAATGACAAATGATATATCAGGCTCTGTTACTGCAAGATAAATCCATATTCCAACAAGATGTCGATAGCATTATGGGTTTGGAAGGAGAAGATCAGAGTCATAAAAGTTAGCACACAATTTATGATTGATATCCATGAGGGTGTCAGCGGGCTTGCATCCAGAGTAACCGACATCATGAAGAAAATTAAGATTGTACGTCCGTTGGGATGAGATAAGTCCATCAGGGCGCCGGGCCACTTCAATACCAAGGAAGTACCGCAAATTTCCCATATTTTTAGTCTCAAATGCAGAAGTCAAGTGCTTTTTGATCATGTGTATGCATGTGAGATCATCACCAGTAATCAGAATATCGTTAATATAAACTAGGAGTATGACTATTCCTATCAGACGATGTCGAGTAAATAAGAAGTCAGCAAAGCTCCATGTGAAGCTAATATCACGAACAACCTGACTAAATTTATCAAAACATGCTCGAAGAGACTTTTTTAGACCATAAACAAAATTGTTGAGGTGACATACAAGAGACTCCCCCATGGTCTCAAAACCGGGAGGCTGGTACATGTAGACAGTCTCAACGAGGTCGCCATATAAGAAGACATTTTTGATGTCTAATTGATGTAAGTGAGTGTCACTGTCGATGAACAACCAGAGAGATGAACGCCCAAATTGTATTCAATTTTGCAGCTTGTGAGAAAGTCTCGTCGTAGTCAAGATCATGTTGTTGAGTAAAACCGCAAATCACAATACGAGTTTTGAGACGTTTGAATGTCCCATAAGGACCATGCTTAATGGCGAAGACCCACTTAACTCCAATCCAAGTCTGATTTGGAGGAATTGGAATAAGCTCGCAAGTGTGATTGGCCTAGAGAATAGTCATTTCTTAATCCATAGTCGTTCGCCACCCGGGATGTTGAAGAGTCTCCTGCTTACGATAGCATGTTAACTCAAAATGACCATCCCGGACATAGTGAGAACATTTGGAACGAGATCTACTATTGCGACCCCTATCCTGGTAGCCTGTGTGAGCTCCACGAGTAGTAGCAGGGTTAGCTTAAGAAGAGTGTTGGAGAAAAGCCGGAGGGGAGGCCCAGGATCATCTGGGGGCGGTGTGACACTTCTAAGAGTATGATGCCCACATCTGATGGAGAAGGAATGGTGAAGGAAGAAAGGTGATGAGCCCGGGCACTATGGAGATGAGGCAGAACACAAGCCATCTTCATGGCAATGCCAACAAATTTCTTCTAAGCACGTTGGGCAATGAAGGAGGTTGTCACCGTCCACCCCGGAGTCCAGACTTTGGAAATCCATGATGATGTTAAATAGATGTTGATGGTTTTCCTTACCGGAGCAGAGGGAGTGAAGTTCATCACACATTGTCTTGGCTGTTTCATGATACATGGTCATATGATATGGTTCACTCTCCATAGAGTTGAGGATTCAAGTTTGGACATGACCATCATCACAGAGACATTCCTTTGTGGGCTCGGTAGGAGTAGCCTTCGAGAGATGATGAAGAAGGCTTTTTGTTTGAAGAACGCGACAGACAGAGTGCACTCACTCAACAAAGTTATTTTTCCCACTGAGGGAGATAGTGGTGATTCGGAGTTTGCCATGAACTTCTGTAGAAGGGACTGTTGCATTGGCCGGAAGAGATGGGGCGTCATTTAAGTCCATCAGAGGTAGTTGGAGGGAGCAACTAAAGGATGCACCAAGTGGCTAGAAGGTAGTGGCAAAGCTATGCGACCAAAGAGGTCGCACAATGCAGGAACAGAAGTGGCGGGAAAGGTGTGCGGCCAGAGAGGTCAGACGATATGGTCAGAGAAGTCGCGACATGCTACCTGCGGGCAGAGGGGAGGCTGCTGCAGAAATGCGGCCAGAATACATGCAGAGAGGTCGCACGATGCGGCCAGAGAAGGAGCCCCAAAGGTGTGCGTCCAGACAGGTCACACGATGTGGCTAGAGAAGTTGCGACAAGCTACCTGCGAGCAGGGGGGCTGCGACAGAAATGAGGCGAGAAGATACAGGAAAAAGACACACCAAGCGGCCTGAAGCTTGCGGCTAAGGAGGCAGCCAGAAGCTTGCGGCTAAGGAGGCAGCCAGAAGCTTGCGGCTAAGGAGGCAGCCAGAAGCTTGCGGCTAAGGAGCCAGATTTGCGGCTAGGAGGCCAGAAGCTTGCGGCTAAGGAGGCAGCCAGAAGCTTGCGGCTAAGGAGGCAGCCAGAAGCTTGCGGCTAAGGAGGCAGCCAGAAGCTTGCGGCTAAGGAGGCAGCCAGAAGCTTGCGGCTAAGGAGGCAGCCAGAAGCTTGCGGCTAAGGAGGCAGCCAGAAGCTTGCGGCTAAGGAGGCAGCGACTAAGGTGGAGGCCAGAGGCTTGCGGCTAAGGAGGCACCCAGAATCTTGCGGCTAAGGAGGCGCCCAGAATCATGCGGCTAAGGAGGCGCCCAGAATCATGCGGCTAAGGAGGCGCCCAGAATCATGCGGCTAAGGAGGCGCCCAGAACCTTGCGGCTAATAATACCGCAAGCTGCTTGCGGGAAGGTGTAAGATGCAGCCACAGAGATGCGACCAGAGAAGGCGAGCGAAGAATATGACCAGAGAATGCACCAGATAGCTAGGGAGGCAGTAAATGGGCGGGCAGGACTGCCAGTGATGCAATGTCCACAATTACTGAGCAAGAGAGTGATCGGTGGTCTCTGGAGACCAATAGAAAGAGGAACAGTGAGTCCCAAATCAGCACGGCAGCGTGCGATGCTTATAAAAGTAATAGGAACCAGAGCGAAGCCTTGATGTAGATGGAACTGAGCGGAGAAAGACAGAGTGATCACGAGGGAGGAAACCATGCGACTGGAGAGGTTCAGAGTGGCATAGCAAAATTCTCTTTTTTAAAAAATCCTGTCTCTAATACCATGTAGAAGAACACGAAAAATAGAGGAAAAATTAATATTTTATTAATTTCTCATACTCAGTTACATTTCTTGAACAAGTATTTGCCCAGTTATATATGTATGACGGTAGAGTGGGGCAAAAACTCCTCTCTATGATGTAGGACTAAATACAAAGCTGTTAATGGGCTCTAATTGGGCTTGCTTTATGGGCTTTTGTATATACTCTCTTTTGACAATTACGAACATTTTTACGCAACTTTCAAGCTATATGCCTTCCGCAAAATTAAGCTATTGTGTGACATTTTAAGTGGATTGTATCCGGACAGATACCTTGGAGTATCATATTGTTGCTCAATTTAGTCGTTGTTGTCTTCAGTTCTTCACTTCAATAGTTTATAACACGTTATCTTGCAAACCAAATAATTATTTTAATTTATTGTATGCAGTTACTTTCAGGTGAAAAACAGGACTTTGATGTTGATGATCTGAGAAGCAACACTAGATATACTGGTGGCTACACTGAGGGAAGCCGGCCAGTAAAAATATTCTGGGAGGTATTCAGTGGACATTTTCATTTTTAGACCCGTTTCCTATAGTTTCTTTCTATATCTATTTAAAGGCTAGGAAAACTGCTTGGAACGATTATACAATTTACAGGTGGCAAGCACACGATACTCTAACCCTAATTGCAATGCAAGTGAACGCGCAACGAATACAATGAACTTATGACAAACTCTAAATAAAGATGTGTAAAATTGTAGACACACAATTCGATGAACTTATGATCGCTAACCCTAAACGCTAATGCATTGCTAGTGAGCAATTCAATCATACATTAATATTCTATGCATAATTAATTAAAGAATATTAATTTTAATACTCAGCAGTCGTCACAATTGACCACAAATATCACAATTCAAGCAAGTATGTAATAATTGTAAGTAAATGAGATTGTACTGAAATTAAAATGTAGGGCAAATAACTAGTATACGTCAAAGTAATAGACAAACCAAAATTAATAGAAGCCAAATATTACTAGCAATGCATTGAAGTGCCCATACAATATGAGAAATGAAATTAAACTAAAAATTCACTGAATAATCAGCGTTGTCAATGGAAGGTCTAGTGGTCTTGGAAAGGTATGGTAGACATTGGATAAGCAAGAGAGACTATGGAATGACTGTTTTGAGCTTTGATAGATGGGTGGAGGGTTTGGAAGGTGTGTAATAGGGGGAGAACGCTCGGTTGTATGCGTGGTAGTTGTAGAGGGTGCAAGGAGGAGATATGACGACGAAAGAGTGTTGTGGGATGGTTAGGGACAATTGTAGAGGATGCGGGAAGATGTGGTGGTGAAACAGGATTGAAGGATGCTGGCAGCTTTAGAGTGTGTAGGGAGGAGATACGACATCAGCGGAGGGCTATGGAAGGTTGGTAGCAGCTATAGAGGGTTCGAGGAGATTCGGTGGCACAAATGGCAGCATGAGGTAGATATGAGGAGGGATCTGCAGCTGGAATGTTGGACAAGGGTCATCAGAGGTCGTAGAGACAGAGGGAAGTGGCAGCAAGTGCTTTGAGTTCGCATTAGAATGGCGGAGGTTGTGTCATCAAAATCGCATTGAGCCTTTTGTGTTACATCGAGCGAAAGATCAAGTGACTTCTCTTTTTTGGATGCATAATTTCTCGATCCTTTAAGGAGTCAGCTGCTAGTAATACAGAGAGGGGGGATTATGTTAAATACATCTGATGGTCATGAGCGCAGAGCTATCTCATGTTGTCGTCACTTCGAACGTGATTATCAGCTCGAATCGTCTATAGACGATCTATCTCCACCTCCTGTGTATATAGACTCGTGTAGGTCAGATAAGTACCTACTCGTCCTCGATCTGTGATCCCATCACTATATATACAGAATGAAGCAAGTTGAATCATGCAAGATTGCTAGAATGCATGTATTTTTATGGGGTAAAGTGATAACTACTGTAACTTTGTTCATTCGAAGAATGCACTATTTTTAGTAATAAGAAAAGTAATGTTTAATTTTTTTCCAAAGATTTTTCAATGAAATTGTTCCGAACACAGACTATATGAATAGCCATTATGTTGTAGTAATTGTAAGTAATTGTAATATAAATAGAATGGTCCTCATTTTATTGATATATATGTACAACCTCGTATTCACAGGTTTTGAGTTTTAACCTTTTGGATGAGTTTAGCATCTTTGGTGACCAATTTTGGCCTAGCCCTTGGAATATACTAATAGGGGGAGGAAAAATCTGCCTTCCCCCAGTGACCCTTTTTTGGGGGGCGGGTGCGACAAGTTGGCTGGCACCCTCCCCGACCTGATAAGTGCGAGGTGGGAGCAGCGGGACCGGCCGGGAGGCCGGGGTCTCGCCCCTGCCCCCTCCTGCTCCGCGGCCTGGCGGGGCGAGACCGGCCGGGAGGCCGGGGTCTCGCCCCTGCCCCCCTGCTCCGCGGCCTGGTGGGGCGAGACCGGCCGGGAGGCCGGGGTCTCGCCCTTGCCCCCTCCTGCTCCGCGGCCTGGCGGGCGAGACCGGCCGGGAGGCCGGGGTCTCGCCCCTGCCACCCTGCTCCGCGGCCTGGCGGGGCGAGACCGGCCGGGAGGCCGGGGTCTCGCCCCTGCCCCTGCTCCGCGGCCTGGCGGGGCGAGACCGGCCGGGAGGCCGGCGTCTCGCCCCTGCCCCCTCCTGCTCTGCGGCCTCGCGGGGCGAGACCGGCCGGGAGGCCGGGGTCTCGCCCCTGCCCCCTCCTGCTCCGCGGCCTGGCGGGGCGAGACCGGCCGGGAGGCCGGGGTCTCGCCCCTGCCCCCTGCTCCCCAGTTCTTCGGGGGTCACCTACTCGTCTCGGGCGCCCGGGGAGATGGTGTAAATGGCTCCTCCCGCTCTTGGACCTCTTTTGGCCATGTTTTTACCGTTATACCCTCGGAGTGGAATTACCTCTTTACCCCCCGGTGTGGATATTTTCTATTGGCCCAAGGCCTTTTTGTCCTAGTGGTGTTTGTGTCATTTTGGTCCATAGACTTGGAAAAACTATAAATAGACCCCCTTGGGTACCTTTGGAGAAGAGGTTTTTTGGGCTTCCTCCTCCTTAGGCTTCAGCTTGGTTGAGTGAGAGAGCTCTCCAAGGTACCCAGCTCAGCCATTAGTGAGGGAGGGGAAGTGCTCTTGTGACCTTTTGGGCGTGTGGTGGGACCTCCACCCTAGAGCCGAGGGTCTGTTCCTAGCTTTCCAAGCCTTTGGTCCGTGACGTTCCCCTGAGTGTAGTAGGTGTGAGGTCACCCCTCTTTTGGGACCCCGAACTCCACAGAGGTCTATTTTGGCTTCAACAATGTACATGATATATATATGCACCCAGGTACACGTATCCGGATGACCTCCCTCAGCTAGTGGAGATCCAGATTGGGCATTTAGAAGCATCTATTATTATTGTACATTGTAGTAGTGGACTTTTTTGCAATTAATTAGTCTCTCCTATATTAAAAGGGGTGAGCAGTTATGGAGGGCATTTTGAGTCTACACTAGGAATCTCATCTTGGAGAGGATTCTTTAGGGGAACCAGCGCTCAGGAGCTTGGCGCAAGCATTTCCTCATGTGTGTATCTTTCTAAACAATTTAGTTGCTTTCTTCTAATACTTGTATGTCCAACATGGAACGATGACCTCTTGCAGAAAAAGTAAATGCCCGCGCATCTCGTTGTTGCTCGATCCTAGCTTACACACCAGCCAACAGCCTCCTCATGCACCAACCAGCGCAGGCCCACGACACTCAGAGCTGACTTGATTCCGCTGTTTGCTCGCGTAGTTGGACGACCAGAGCTTGCGAGAACTTCTCCCATGTGCATGGTTCCTATTCCGCGACTTCCTTCTACTACGATTCGTAGCTAGTGTTCCTTCCTCGGTGAATGCCCTTGATCCGATCCATGGCCAAGCATCTCGAAAAGGTGGAGCGTTCCTTGAGCTTGCCTTCCTCCCGTATGGACATACTTGGACCCACACATACTAGCAGTCCGTACAAATCCTCTGTCATGGTCAACCCACGACTTTCAAAACCCCACCGTTGCTGACGTTGATTCTACGCCCATCAATTAGACATGCTTTGGCAACACGATCGATTCCCATGCAATTGCTCCCTTCCCTCGCTTCCTCCGCACATGGCACCTCGGTGGGTATAGGTGCCCTTGTTTGACGGTTCAGATCTGCTCTGCTGGATCGGCTGTGATAAAATTGTTTGAGTTACAATTCTCTATAGATGCAAGAAAAATGCCCCAACCGATGATCTACAAGAAGGGATCCGCCTTTCATTGGATATGTTCGGCTTCGTCGGTCAACAACGAATATGTTGCTGGCCATGCTTATAGAGGAACTCATCTTGGACCGTGACACGTGTCGCCCCAGGAGCACCTTTGAGTGTCTCTGCTTAGTTTGGCAAGTCGACTTTGTGGAGGCTTACGTCGACAATTTTATTGTGTTGGCATATCATGTCCTGGGATTATGCATGTCCCACCACCTCAATTACTTCATTCTAAGTTAAATACTATGAAGCATAGGTACATGTAAGAGTACCGAATATGATAGGTATCTGGTACAGTGGTATGACAAGATCAAAAAATAAGGATACAAGTACATCAAAGTACGACGTATTTAAATTTGATATATGCTCACACCCAATATATATGCATGTTTATATATGTCCATGTATATATTTGTACATGTATACATATGCCATTTTTTTAAAAAGGGAGAATATATAACATAGAAAAATTCTTACTGACAAGCAAAAACGCATCAAATATAAAATATCTAATTCTTAAATACTAATAAACAAATACAATCAAATTTAAGTCAAATTCTCTGTGATTCTAACGTAAAAAGAAACTTAAATATGGACCATATTATATTAATATAATAAACAAATATTTCTAATTGCATTTATTAGTCACATTCTTTTCTTTTCTAAAGACCTGAACCCAACTTTTTCTTACTTTAGAAAAGCAGACTACTGTCACAATATGTAGAAAGATCTACTAAATCCAAGCTTGTCTGCATAGTAGCAGGTGTATCCATTGAGTGTTGTGTACGTATCGGTACCAAAAACGTATCTGGTATGAGTACACCCCCTCAAAAAAGTATGGGTGCTTCATAGTTTAAATACTATTTGCTCCCTTGACTGGTGGCAAACGAGAAGTCTTAAGTGCTCCCTTTTAGAGTCAATAGTCAACTTTTTTGCATTTTAAAGCAAAGATCATGTGATATTGCAAGGTTTTGTTTTATGGAATCTGATCATGCTTGGTCTAAAGTGTCACCCTGTTATGTGTCGTTATTATGCGTCGTATTGTGTATCGTATTATGAGGTGTCAATTATGTTGTTGTATCTTTATTATCATTTTATTATGTTAGGTGAGAGTTAGGAGATTGTTAGGTGAGAGTTAGGAGATTATTAGGTGAGTCATCATTACATGTAGCCTATATAAAGGCATGTGGGGGTATGTATGAGCAAGCAATCAAGTATTCTAATTCCTTCTTCTATTGTGAGATCTTGGTGGCTCTCTCCTCCGACGAGCAACCCCGCTTAGGCAGCCGCGGTAACGGCTCCGTAGTATCCCGCTACCATCTCCACCACCCGCATCCCTACTTCCGGCCACCACCGAAGAAGGACGCTAACAACTTGGTATCAGAGGGAAACCTTCTCCTCGTCCGCTGTTTCCGTCGACCCAAAATTTCTCCTCGACCGACGCCTCCTCCCTGCTTTCTGCTGCCATTGACGGAAACCGCTGGTTTTGTTTTCCCTGCTCCAGTGCCGACCCGCCGGGACTGCTCCAGCGCCGACCCACCTGGACTTCTCCAGCGCCGCTGACGATTGTCCGCCATTTTTTGTTTCCTGCGCCAGCGCCGACCCGCCGGAACTGCTCCAGTGTCGACCCGCCTGAACTGCTCCAGTATATGGGAATACGACAAAACACAAACTCTAATATTAGATATAAAAACTATTTTTTCCAACACAGCTTTGTGAACTTGGTATAGATCCCTGACCTCTGCCAATACTAACATAGCTTCGTGAACTTAGTCTGTTGTATTGTTTTCAACATGCAGGTTGTCAAAAGTTTCACGCCTAATGAAAGATGTCTGCTCCTTAAGTTCGTGACAAGTTGTTCAAGATCTCCGTTACTTGGATTCAAGCATCTTCAACCTTCTTTTACGGTTCATAAGGTATCATGCTCTATTTTATGCATTTCCAAAATGAGAAATTATATGAAAAGTTTTCCTTTTTCACGTATAGGATGCACTGCATACTACTTTCTTCTTAAGCCCATTTTTGGTTGGGTGTCACTGCCGATCAATGGATACAGTGTATCTTGGTTCTAGAAAGATTGTTGATTTTATTGTATTTTATGATTATTAAATGCGTGTAACAATAAAACAACTAAAACTCAGCACCGGAAGCATCCAATAGTGTCTCTATGCATAGTGACCATTTTGTTTAGGATCTATTTCATTGGATGTTTGCCAAGGGAAAGTGTGTTAGAAGTTTTTCCTGTAAAGAGGGACATGTGGGAATATTATTGAGCATGATCAAAACCAATGTGCTCCAGAACAGTCAAGCATGGGCACGTGCCAGTAATATAGCACACTATGTATTGTGTTATGAGTCAAGCTAACTTGGGTTCACCTGGTGGTGACCAGATCTTAAGCAGTGGCTATGCATATAAAGGGATTATTCTTCTTCGACAAAAAGTAGAGAGGAAGCATCGAACCCTAAGGTGTGAGTTTTCTCTCCCTCGTTCTCAACATGGTATCAGAGGAGGGCTCAGTCTTCCGTCGGCCCGTCGATCGTCAACGATCGATCGATACTCTCCTTCTTCTGCCGTCCGTTCGTCTATGTCGGCCCGTCGATCGTCAGCCATCGATCGATCGATCGATCCTCTCGATCGTTGTCTTCTGTCTGCTGGGATCGATCGTCAGCAACCTTCTTCCAGTATTTCCTGGTGCAATCATCTTTGCTCTTCTTCCAGTCATTCCTGAGGAGCAGAGGCTGCTGTCTATTGGTGTTGCCGTCTATTGGTGCTGTCGTCTAGCTGTTGTATGTTGGTGCAGGGGTGCAGCTGTAGCCGTCCTTTTTTGGTGCTAGCTGTCGTCAGTGTTTGTTCCTATGGAGGACAAATTGAAGGGTATTGGCGCCTCTGAAGGGGTGGTTAATCAATCTAAACATTGTGGTGGAGGAAGTTCTAACATGGACTTCAATCATGGTGTTACTCAAATCAAGCTCAATGGGAGAAATTATCTTTTATGGGCCCAATCTATGTGGATATTCATTGGAAGTCGTCGAAGACTTGAGTTTCTCACCGGATCCAAACCAGCTCCTGACGTGTTTGACCCCCTATATGAGGAATGGGAAGGTGAGAACCTCACTGTGATAAATTGTCTTGTCAATTCTATGGAACACAAGATTGCAAGTCATTTTTTATTCTGCCAAACTGCGAAAGAGATGTGGGAGTTGATTGAACTGAATTACTCAAAAAAGGACTTGGCTAGAATATATCAGCTCCAAACTGAGCAAGTCCACATGACAGGAATGGCTGATTTCGAAGAATATTACAGCAAGTTGACCCATAAGTGGGTTGAAATAGATCAGTATTCCGCTATTCAGACTATAGAAGATTACAAGACTGACCTCATGCAACGGAGGGTCTTTGAGATGCTTTCTGGTCTTCCTCTTGAACTTGAATTCCAGAGAGTTCAGATGTTGGGTAGAGATTCCGGTCGGATCTAGAGACAGTGGCTCATTATATTCGAGGGGAAGCAAGCCGTATAAATCCCTTCGTTCAGACATTCTGGTTGGTCATGAAAAATCTGCCCTTGCTGCAGAACAGAAGAGATGACACCCGAGGAACGTGAGACTAGAGGACAAGAGCAAGATGAAGTGCCCTCAATGTGGGATGAAAAGTCATGGGAAGGAGAAGTTGAGATCTTCATCCTCACCTGATCCCTCCGGGTTGGATTCATGATGCCTGAGAAATATGTGAGATCCCAAACAGCTACGTATGGTAATCTGGAGAATACTGGGTACCTTCAGGCAGAAAACGAGAGTTTGACTAGAGAATTGAAGGCCTTAAAAGCCAATGCTACCGAGCGATCTCTTTCTGGTGATTTTGTGGGGACGGCAGCTCATGCTCATTCTACTCCTGTGTCCTCGAAAGGACCATCTACTTCTTGGATCATTGACTCAGGGGCTTCCGACCACATGACTGCGTCTTCCATGAGGATCTCTTCTATTTCTCCTGCCTCTGGCAGTGTGAGATTGGCTGATGGATCTTCGACTCCTGTGGCTGGTAAATGAGTTATTCATCTTTCTCCCTCCGTGTCTTGTCTCTCAAATCTGTTGTTATCGTACTCACATTCCCTACAAATCTCTTATCTGTGAGCAGTTCAACTAAACAACTTAACTGTTCTATCACTTTTTTCTCCTCTCATTGTGTTTTTCAGGATCTAGCGAGTGGGAAGACGATTGGTGGTTGGACATGACTCTGATGGTGTGTATGTCTTGGACAGCTATCAAGCTTTTGGTGTTCAGAAGTCTAACAACCCTGATCAGTTGATGTTGTGGCACAAGAGATTTGAACATGCTTGTTTGAAGGCTTTAAAAGTTACTTTCCCGCATTTTCTTAATATTGAAAAACCTACTTTTGATTGTCAGTCTTTTGAACTGGCTAAGCACTGTAGAACCAATTATGCCCCTAGTCGTAGTCGAAGTTTAAATTGCTTTGATTGGATACATTCTAATGTCTGGACTGCTCCTATTTGCTCTTTGAATGATTTTCAGTATTTTGTCTCTTTTATTGATGATCACTCGCGCTTTACTTGGGTGTACCTCATGAAAAAGAAGAATGAAGTTTCAGAAATATTTCAGTTATTTTATCATTATGTGCAGACTCAATTTGGAATTAAAATTAAGATCCCTAGGAGTGATAACGGAGGCAAATACACATGCAGTGGCCTTCATAGGTTCCTGGGAGAGCATGACATTACTTTCCAAACCTCATGTCTGAATACTCCTCAACAGAACGGGGTAGCCGAAAGGAATAATCGTCATATCTTGGAGACCACTCATTGCCTGTTGCAAGAGATGCATGTTCCTAAGGGGCTATGGGATGAAGGTGTTCTTACCTCCGTATATCTTATTAATCGGATGGCTACAGGTACTTTGGGGGGAAAGTACCCCCTAAATCTCCTTTGCCCAAATATGTCTCTATTCTGTCTTCCCCCAAAAATTTTGGATGCACTGCTTTTGTCCATATTGTGCGGCCTCATAAGAATAAGTTGGGCCCACAAGCAATAAAATGTCTTTGTGGGATATGTTGCCAACCAAAAGGGGTACATGTGTTATTCTCCTATTCTTCGGAGAAGGTTTATCTCAAAGGATGTCACGTTTTTTGAAAATACTTCATATTACTCTGATGAGGGAAAGGTTATCACATTTCAGGAGAAGAGCAAAGATGATAATGATACAGTGCCATCTCTTCCTATTTTGATTGATGTGCTTGCTCCAGGATGTGTGGATATTCCTGTTAGAGAGGAAGTTCCTACCAAGGATATTCGTGTGTACAGAAGGAGGACGAATATTCAAGTGTACCAGAGAAGGAAACATAGAAATCTTGGTTAAGAGTGCCTCATTCATGTTCCACCACCCACCACCACTCCGCCAGATCCGAGCAACAACATCACTCAGGAGACCACTTTTGCGCTGCAAGTTCATAGAGGTCGGACTAGATATCACATAGATAAGTATGTTGGGTATTATTCTATCTCTCACTCTTTGCAAGCATATCTTGCCTCTGTTTCCTCTATTTTTATCTCTAACAGTTTTTCAGAGGCTATCTTGTGTCCTCATTGGACAGAGGCCATGTGATGTGATCCTGTCGCCGGCACTCTAGGGCCGTTGCGTTTTATTTGCTTATTTACTGTCGCAGCTATGATGTTGGTGTTCATTTATTTTTTGTCATGTCCATGTACGTTTAAAATTTCTTGTATTGTGGCCCGACGCGTGAGACTGACCACCTCGCACGTCCCTGAATAGATTGGTCCGGTTTTGTATGGCTGGGGTGAGTTGTTGCATTTTATCTACTTTAGAGAAATCACTTGCTAAATTTGCTTGATTTTATTAATTGAGGAGGGGAGGGAGCTATAAATATTAATTGGGGGTTGCCCTAATGCTCGGCTTGGATAGAATCGAGATTGAGATTATTCTCTCTCGGTTAAAATCCGCCGCTCTGCATCCCGTCTCTCGTCCGCGAGCTTCGTCCCGACATCGTCTCCGTCTCCAGCACCGGCACCAGATCCTCCACCGCCTGGTCTTCCCGAAGCCGCCTCCACCTCTAGCCCCGACATCGACTCCTCCACCTCCAGCCCCGACATTGTCTCCGTCTCCAGCCCCAACATCAAATTCCCACCGCCAGTCTTCCCGAATCCGCCTCCGCCTCTAGCCCCCGACATCGATTCCTCCACCTCCAGGCCTTCCGAAGCCACCTCCGTCTCCATTTCCCCCCGACATGAGTCTCTCCGACCACCGTTTCCCTTCCTCGCTCCACTAGTAACTTTTCTCCACCACCGTCGTCTACCGTCACGTCCACCACCACAGCCCGAGACCCTCCTACTTCTCTCCTCCACCGCAACTCCATCTGGAAGCCTTGTCGCTCGTCTGCTGCACCTGTGCCGGGAGAACCAGAAACGGGGAAGCCCCTTTGGTGAGATCTGCTCTTTCCCCCACTCCTCAATCTACTTTATTTGCAATTTATTATGCTCAATTTCAGCAATGTGATTTCAACCCAGTGTAGCATGCGCTCACCCTAGTCATGCATCGCCGTTCGTTTTATCCCTTGCATTAGATTTCCGTTAATTGAGTTGTGTCTTGCTCTTTATCTTCTGCGTCATTTATTTACACCTACACTTAGGGTTTTAGGAGCGAAGTAATTGCATCAATTTGGTGTGGCTGCTGAGATATCTCACTTCTATTGCGGGATAGCCGAGCGTTTCTTTTTTCCCTAACTTCTGAATTTACGGGTTATTTTCCATTTGTCCATGGAGTCACGGGTAGAACACCTCGAAGGAAATTTGGGAGATCTGAGCAGGCGTATGGAAGAGATTATGACGGCCATCACCACACTCTCATTATCGGTGAGAGACAAAAATCAAGTCATGTTAGGGTTGCGCACGTCAGTTAACAATCTGGAGGCTCGATACCATTTAGAGGGCCCTTCTGCACAACCCCCTACTCCAGCAGGACCGCCCACACCTCCTACGCTAGAACCCCAACCAGTTCACCACGAACATGGCTATCCACCTAGGTGGGATGCGGATATCAAATTGGATGTTGGGGATTTTGAGGGCACGCTCGAACCTGAGGTGTGTCTCGACTGGTGCGAGCGACTTGAGCGATTCCTCAGTTGGAAGCGCACCCCTGCCCACCAACAGGTGGAATATGCCACCCTGAAACTGAAAGGCCCCGCACTCACTTGGTGGGGGCAAGTTGAGCGGATGCGGTACACTATGGGGCAACCTCCTATCACCGCATGGGTTGAGTTCAAAGCCCAACTCAAGAAGAGGTATGTCCCAGCCGATTTCATGCAAACCTTGTATCGAAGGTATCACAACCTTCAACAGGATAAGCAAACCATCGATGAATACACGAACGAGTTCCTGGTCCTCCAATCACGATTGGATCTGAAGGAGGAAGATCATATGGTCGTGGCCCGCTATCTGAATGGGTTGCGATACGCGATACGAGACCAGCTGGAGCTGCACGATTTCCGGGACTTGGGGGAGATCTCCAGTCGAGCCCGCCGAGTGGAATCTCTCCAGAAGAGGACATCTGGGTCGAAATTGACCGATAGGACTCATTATTCTTCCTCTTCGACGTCGGCCACTCGGGCGGCTTTGTCGCCCACCCCTGGTCTACCTTCTAGTGTCAGCCCCGCATTGCCAGCTCCTTCCCATGCGGGTCCCTCCTCGGGTTCTGTAAAAGGGAAGGAGGTTGTCACCACTAAACCGATCTTCCGTTGTTTCAAATGTATGGAGCCAGGACATAAATCATCTGAGTGTCCAAGACGACGGTTTACCGTGGTTGTTGAGGCTGACGATGGACGAGACCCGGAGTATGGTATCTGGGAGAGCGACTTAGTCAGAGAGACAGAGGACCCCCTTGAGGGAGCTTGTGAGGTCGAGGGTGAGCAACCCGATCAGTTGATTTGTGTCCGACAGCATAGCCTGCTTGCACCGAGAGTTACCACTAACGACGCGTGGGCGCGGCATAGTATTTTTCGCACCACCGCGCGCATTCAGGAGCACTACTGTTCTATTATCGTTGACAGCGGTAGTATGAAAAATTTCGTCTCCCAGCGCATGGTTGAGAAGTTAAACCTCCAGACTCAGAAACTGGAGCGCCCATATGAGTTATCCTGGGTGACTAGTGGCACCACGATGACCGTATCACATCGATGCCTCGTGACGTTCACCCTTGGTCCCGCCTATTCTGACTCGGTGTGGTGTGATGTTGCACCCATTGATGTTTGTCACATTCTCTTGGGGCGTCCGTGGCAATATGACCGTAACACTATCCATGACGGGCGAAGGAACTCTTATTCCTTCGACCTTCGCGGTCGTAAGACGGTCCTCCTTCCCCAGAAAAACGGACTTGTTCCACAGCGACTCGCCCCCTCGGTGGCGCCCACTGTCACTCCTACCCCCACGCCCACGCTCACCACCATGGCGTATCCGTCCGTCCGCATGCTGTTGACAGAGCGACAGTTCAGTCATGAGATGCGAGAGGGGACCGTTACCTATGCATTAGTCGGCCTGGAGTCCCCTATTACCTCTGTGGAGATTCCTGCGGCCGTTCGATCCCTGATTTCCGAGTTTGATGACCTCACCCCGGATGAGTTACCCGACCATCTCCCACCGCTGAGGGATATTCAGCACTGCATCGACTTAGTCCCAGGAGCAAGCCTACCCCATCTACCACATTATCGTATGAGCCCGAGGGAGCACGAGGAGCTTAGGAGACAGGTATCCGAGCTTCTCCAGAAAGGACACGTAAGGGAAAGCCTTAGTCCCTGCGCTGTCCCTGCCCTTCTTGTTCCCAAGAAGGACGGATCTTGGCGTATGTGTGTTGATAGCCGCGCTATCAACAAGATTACAGTCAAGCACCGATTCCCGATTCCCCGGTTAGACGACATGCTCGACATGCTGAGTGGGGCGAAGATCTTTTCGAAGATTGACCTCCGGAGTGGCTGCCATCAGATCCGGATCCGACCCGGGGATGAATGGAAGACGGCCTTCAAAACAAGGGAGGGACTGTATGAGTTGTTGGTCATGCCTTTTGGTTTGTCCAACGCTCCGAGCACCTTTATGAGATTGATGACCCAAGTCCTCAGACCCCTGATGGGAACTTGCGTTGTTGTCTACTTTGACGACATCCTTATCTACAGCCTCGACCTGATCTGCACTTTACACATCTTCGGCAGGTCCTGCAGATCTTACGGGAACACCGCCTGATCATCAACTTAAAAAAGTGCACCTTTCTCACTAGTAGTCTCACCTTTTTGGGTTATATCGTCTCTTCCGAGGGCATCAAGGTGGACCCGGAAAAGATCCACGCGATTGAGTCCTGGCCCACCCCCGGAACTTCACCGAGGCACGTGGGTTTCATGGTCTCGCTTCGTTCTATCGTCGCTTTATACGCAACTTCAGCACCCACATCGCACCTATCACAGATTGCCTCCGCAAAGGGCAATTCGTATGGACGGCCGAGGCGGAGCAGGCATTCCTCCTTATGAAGGAGAAAATGTCTGGTGCTCCTGTTCTGGCCCTACCCGATTTTGAAAAGGTTTTCGAAGTAGATTGTGACGCTTCACATGTGGGCATCGGGGCAGTACTGAGTCAGGAGGGCCGACCTGTAGCATTTTATAGTGAGAAGCTGAACGATGCAAAAACGAGATATTCGACCTACGATCTGGAGTTTTTCGCCATCGTACATGCTCTCCGTCACTGGCGACATTACTTGATCATGGGGCGTTGCGGTACCTGAACTCCCAGAAGGAGGTCCGGCGTCACGCCAAATGGGCCGCCTTCCTGCAGGAGTACACCTTTCACATCCGACACAAACCAGGAGTCACCAATAGAGTCGCTGATGCTCTTAGTCGACGAGCGCATCTTTTAGGATCTCTACACCTTCGGTTGACAGACTTAGATTCCCAGAAGGAGTTATACGCCACTGATCCCGATTTCAGTATTGTGTGGGCAGAGTGTCAGCCGCATGGGGCAGACCCGACAGGACATTTCTGCATGAGCGAGGGGTTCCTGTTTAGGGGCACCAGATTATGTATCTGCCAGGGACCTTTACGTGAGACCTTGCTCGCTGAGTTGCACTCGGCCGGACTTGGTGGGCATGTCGGACAGGCCAAGATGTTGGATCTAGCGACCACACGTTATTATTGGCCGCGCATGAGGCAGGAAGTTATCAGCCACGTTCGCACCTGCTAGACGTGCCAGTTGTATAAGGGACAGTCCCAGAACACTGAACTGTACACTCCCCTACCGATTCCCGAGCGGCCATGGGACGAAGTCTCCATGGATTTTGTTAGTGGTTTTCCTACTGCGGCACGAGGAATTGACTCCGTATTCGTAGTTGTTGATAGATTCTCCAAGATGGCTCATTTTATACCATACCGGAAAACCTCCGATGCGGCACACGTAGCCCATCTTTTCTTTTGAGAGGTAGTTCGACTCCATGAAGTACCACGTACTTTCACTTCCGACAGGGACACGCGATTTATGGGCTACTTTTGGAAAACTTTATGGAGAAAATTGGGCACAAAATTAAACTTTAGTAGCGCGTACCATCCCCAGTCTGATGGGCAGATCCGAGGTGGTCAACTGAAGTCTGGGTAATTTATTAAGATGCCTAGCCGGAGAGCAACCCAAGCAGTGAGACTTAGCGTTAGCCCAAGCCGAATTTGCATACAATAGCACCGTAAATCGTTCCACCAACAAGTCTCCTTTTGAGATTGCCTATGGTTTTCCTATTCCCCATTACCTTGACCGTCATTCCTTACCTTCCTACGAGCGCATTTCTTTTGATGCTACTACTTGGGTTGAGAACTTAAAATCTTTACATGATGTTATTCATAATAAGTTGCAGGTGACATCCGAAGAATACAAGGCTAGCGCCGATAACCACCGGCGCGACTTGTCTTTTTCGGAAGGAGATTGGGTGCTGGTACACTTTAAAAAGAAAAGATTTCCCAGTGGGACTTACCACAAGCTCCGACAGCGTCGTTTCAGTCCTTTTCCGATACGGAAGCGGTTGGGTGAGAATGCCTACCTTGTTGATCTACCCTTGGAATTCGGCACATCACCGATTTTCAATGTGACGGACCTATGCCCTTTCCATGGATCTCCACCCGCTACGTCTGTGCCACCACCTACCTTGGAGCCCGGGGCGACCACGGGATTTCAGCCGGCTTTCACCCCGACCACGGAGGAGATCGACCAGGTGCTTTACGTACGGGAGTTCCAGACTCGTGCGGGAGCTTACCAGCGCTACTTGGTTACTTGGAAGGGAAGAGACATCTTGGACAGCAGTTGGATCAGTGCCCGCGAGCTTCAGCGTCGGCGCCCAGATCTCTCCGTTGCTGCCATCAGCTCAGTCTCGCCGGAGTCGAGTTCTCTCAACCCCGGGGGAACTGATGTGATCCTGTCGCCGGCACTCTAGGGCCGTCGCGTTTTATTTGCTTATTTACTGTCGCAGCTATGATGTTGGTGTTCATTTATTTTCTGTCATGTCCATGTACGTTTAAAATTTCTTGTATTGTGGCCCGGCGCGTGAGACTGACCACCTCGCACGTCCCTGAATGGATTGGTCCGGTTTTGTATGGCTGGGGTGAGTTGTTGCATTTTATCTACTTTAGAGAAATCACTTGCTGAATTTGCTTGATTTTATTAATTGAGCAGGGGAGGGAACTATAAATATTAATTGGGGGTTGCCCTAATGCTCTGCTTGGATAGAATCGAGATTGAGATTATTCTCTCTCGGTTAAAATCCGCCGCTCTGCATCCCGTCTCCCGTCCGCGAGCTTCGTCCCGACATCGTCTCCGTCTCCAGCACCGGCACCAGATCCTCCACCGCCTGGTCTTCCCGAAGCCGCCTCCACCTCTAGCCCCGACATCGACTCCTCCACCTCCAGCCCCGACATCGTCTCCGTCTCCAGCCTCGGCATCAAATTCCCACCGCCAGTCTTCCCGAATCCGCCTCCGCTTCTAGCCACCGACATCGATTCCTCCACCTCCAGGCCTTCCGAAGCCACCTCCGTCTCCATTTCCCCCCGACATGAGCCTCTCCGACCACCGTTTCCCTTCCTCGCTCCACTAGTAACTTTTCCCACCACCGTCGTCTACCGTCACGTCCACCACCACAACCCGAGACCCTCCTACTTCTCTCCTCCCCCGCAACTCCATCCGGAAGCCTTGTCGCTCGTCTGTTGCACCTGTGCCAGGAGAACCAGAAACGGGGAAGCCCCTTTGGTGAGATCTGTTCTTTCCCCCACTCCTCAATCTACTTTATTTGCAATTTATTATGCTCAATTTCAGCAAAGTGATTTCAACTCAGTGTAGCATGCGCTCACCCTAGTCATGCATCGTCGTTCGTTTTATCCCTTGCATTAGATTTCCGTTAATTGAGTTGTGTCTTGCTCTTTATCTGCTGCGTCATTTATTTACACCTACACTTAGGGTTTTAGGAGCGAAGTAATTGCATCACCATGGAGGAGGAGATGAATGCACTCCAACGTCAAAAATCTTGGGAAATTATTCCTATCCCACATATGCATCGTTCTGTCGGATGCAAATGGATATATACAACTAAATTTCTTCAAGATGGAACTCTTGACAGATATAAGGCGAGATTGGTTGTTAAAGGCTTTACTCAGGTTGATGGAATTGATTTTCAAGAGACATTTGCCCGGGTCGCTAAGCTGAATGTATGAGTCTTAGTGTGAGTTATAATTATTTTAGTTAGCTATTTTTACTCTTTAATTTGGCTATTTCATTAGTTTTTTTGATCGTTTTACCGTTGTTTTAGTAGACTATTTTATACCTTTTTAGTGGCTGTTTTGGCGGGCTATTTTTGAGCTATTTGGAAGCTATTTTGGTTATTTTGTGTCGTTTGGAGGCTGAGTTTGAGATTTACAGTCTCGGTTGAGGACTGTTTTGGTTAGACAACAAGTATAAACATTATTTTCTTTGTCGTTTATGTTGACTTTGGTATTTTGACAGATTTTAAACGGCTATTAGTAAATCTTTTTAACTTCAAACGTTACGTGTAACTAGTGATGCAACCCAAATAAAGTACGTGCTATTTCAGTGGTTTCCAAGGCCAAGAAACCAGAGGATGGTGTCTCAGGGTCGACGTGGCAAAGAAGCTGAGAAGGATAAAGGAAAACACAAGACATTGGTGAGTTTCTTATTTCTTGGATTATGTTTGTTTAAGTATTTTCTTTTGTATTATTGTTTGACTTTTTATAAACACTGCCTGTGCATATGAGTTTCACTCAATGATAAATCTCTATAAATAAATGTGGGCGAGGGAAATTGAAAGCGATACAATCTTCTGAGGGGAAATTTTATGTTAAAACACATGTTTTATGTGAATTACGTTAAGATAAGAATAATAAAATTCTACATAAGGAAATGTGAAGTATTGAATCCTTTGATGTAGATGTTATCTACGGATGGATTCACCGGTAGGGGTGAGTCTACACTTTTGCTCTTTCGGGGTGGAGCTCAATTCAAGTCTGCATGCCTTAGCATTTCCTATTTTATGTAACTTGTTGTAAAAGCTCAAAGCTTGTATGTATTGCTCAGATGTCTAAATACAGGGAGAGAATACAGATATATAGGAAAAGGAGAGAAGAATAAATCCTATACAAGATGTGGGACTAAGGAAGGATGAGAGAGAAATCAATAAAGAGGGCCCTTTACATGGGCTTTTCTAATACTCCCCCGCAAGCTGGAGCGTACAAGTCGTAGGCGCCAAGCTTGGATAGGCACTGGTAGAAGAGGGTACTTGGTAGAGCTTTGGTGAGGATATCTGCAACATGTTCAGTACCCGGAACATGCTTGAGCTCGACTTTCTTCATGTGGACTTTCTCTCAGATGAAATGACAATCTACCTCAATATGCTTCGTTCTTTCGTGAAATACAGGTTCTTAGCAATATGTATAGCAGCTTGACTATCACATAGGAGGAGAGCTGGTGAAGATAGTCGAATACCAAGGTCGGTAAGGAGACTCTCAATCCATGTGAGTTCCGAGACCACAGCCGCCATTGCCCGATATTCTGCTTCTGCTGAGGATCGAGCAACCACTGCTTGTTTCTTGCTCTGCCAAGTAATCAGGTGTCCTCCAAAATATGTGCAGAACCCGCTAGTAGATCGTCGATCATCGAGGGAGCCAGTATAGTCGGCATCAGAGTATGTCACTAGTGTAGGAATGGAAGATGAGGTTTTGTACACAAGGCCTTGACCAGGAGCTGTCTTGAGATATCTGAGAATGCGTTCCACAGCTTGAAGATGAGAACTTCGAGGAGAATGCATATAGCGACTAACAAGTCCCACAACGAAGGATATATCAGGTCTTGTTACTGTTAGGTAGATAAGTTTCCCAACTAGACGACGGTAATACTCTGGATTTTGTAGAAGAGAATCATAATTTGAGCCCTGAGCACATAGTTTGTGATTAGCATCCATGAGAGTGTTTACCGGTTTGCAGCCAGAGTAGCCTGCATCATGAAGAAGATCCAGACAATATTTGCGCTGAGAGAGAACCAGACCATCTGACCTTCTTGCCACTTCCAGACCTAGGAAGTACCGAAGGGGTCCCAGATCCTTAGTTTGGAAGACGGAGCATAGATGTTGCTCAACGGCTTGTATGCTGTCCAAGTCGTTTCCAGTAATAATGATGTCGTCGACATATACCAATAGGAGGATCGTACCCGTTGCCCGGTGGCGAGTAAACAACGAGAAGTCAGCCGAGCTTCGAGTGAAGCCAATTGTCCGGAGAGCTTTGCTGAACTTGTCGAACCATGCCCGAGGTGATTGTTTGAGACCATATAGCGATTTGAGAAGGTGACATACCCGAGGCTCTCCCGTGGTCTCAAACCCTGGAGGTTGTTGCATGTAAACTGTTTCCTGAAGGTCGCCATTCAGAAAAGCATTCTTGACGTCTAGTTGAAATAAGGGTCATTGGCGATGGACAGCTACGGAGATGAGAATGCGGACTGTGTTGAGCTTAGCGACCGGAGAGAAAGTCCCATCATAGTCGAGACTCTGTTGCTGGGTGAAGCCACGAGCAACTAGACGAGCCTTAAGTCTGTCAACGGTCCCATCAGGAGCATGTTTGATGACAAACACTCATTTGCACCCAACGGGTTTCTGGCCAAGAGGAAGTGGTACCAGTGTAACATCCATAAATCTGACGCGAAAATTTAATTTTAATTATAGGGGCAAGTCGCGACGAATTTTGATCGAGGCGGCGCGTCGGCAAGGTATAATGTTACTTTTCCTTATGATAGCGTCCGTTAGTCAGTCAAGTGCGTAAATTATAGGGTGTGACGCATTTTATTTTAGTGACGCGTGGGGTGAAAATGAGTTAATCATCAAAGGTATTAGAAATGGGGTGCCAATAGCAAAATCCCCCCCCCCCCCCTCTTCTCATGCGGTTATCAAAACCGTATGCCGTGGGAATTTTATTCCCGCAATCTCATTTCTCACGGGTTTTAGACAAACCGCAGGCCGACTCCCGATTTCCTCTCCCGACTTTCCCATTTCCGCAAGCCCGATGACGCCCTGCCGACGCATCCCGCGGGCCTTTCCGCTGGCCGATTCCCTTTCGGATTCCATCTCCGACTTCTCCTCCCTCCTCTGCAGGCATCGGTGAGCCTTCCTCATCCTTCCTTAGCCGTGGGAGAACCGGGTCTAACCCTAACCGAAGGAGTTTGAGTTTTGTTTTGGTACCGGTGAGTGGATCTATTCCTTTTCTCGATTTCTGCTTGGATTTCCTTCGTTTTGGAAACTAGTTTAACCTAGGTTTCATTTTGATTGCCCTATTTTAGGTTTTGGTGTTCGTGGTTCATCACGGAATTTGTGTGGAACGCATTGAGAGCCTCAATCGCTATACGTAAAGGTAATATGCGAAGTTAGCATATGTATTTTTTTGTAACCCTAGATGTTTTGGAGATTTTCCACCGGAAACCCCAAAAATGGGAACATTATGAAGATAGGCTTGGCTTAAATTGCAGGACTCTAGTAGGTTCGAGGTAGCACTCTGAGTTTTCCATACAGTAGAATTTCCTTCGGAAGAGCTAATGTCGTCGCGCCGCGTGTACGAGCGTCGCAGCACGACGAGGTCTACAGGAGAGATATCTTAGACTTTTCCAGGGGGACATGACTGTTGCTGAGTACGAGCGAGAGCTTACCCATCTGGCTCGATATGCGGGCGTGATGCAGGGAGACCAGACTGAGAAGTGCAGCCGTTTTGTGGATGGTTTACGTGACTCGTTGAGGCAGCCGCTAATGACGATGGTCAACGCTGATTACAGGAGCTTGGTGGATACGGCTCGCAGGCTGGAGGCTGACCAGCAGAAGGTTCAAAAGCAAAGTAATTTTCGTGCGAAGCGATCTCAGGAATCGCATCAGTCGCAGCAGAGCAGGAATGACCAAGGGAAGAACTGGAACAAAAAGCAGAAGCCTGATGCGAGGAAGAATGATCAATCTGGTGACAGGAGCAGGGACTACCCCCTTTGTCCCAAGTGTCAGCGTCGCCATCCAGGAGAATGTTTGGTCAGCGCGGGCGTGTGTTACAAGTGTCGTCAACCTGGACACAGCTTGTTTCTGTCAGGAAGGTGGTTCGAATCAGGTAATCAACATTGTTGTATTTTTTTGTACATTTATGAATTTTTTGTAGATGACAAATGTATTTTGTTCCTGCAGTCGAAGTACGAGGTTGGTGGCCCTAGTAGAGTAGACAAGGGCAAAGCTTTAATGATTACTGATGGAAGTCCACAACATTACTGATGGAAGTCCACAACAAGGTCGAGATTTGGTGCAGCCCAGAGCTTATGGGCTTGGTCAGCAGGAGGCTAAGGAGCAGGAGGATGTAGTGACATGTAAGTGTTTACTTTGCCTGACAAGTTATTTAATCCTCCGTAGTTACACTCTTTTTATTTTTGACAATCATTCATGTAGGCATCCTTATGATTCGTAATTTACCCTCTAAGATTTTGTTTGATACGGGTGCCTCGCATTCGTTTATCGCAGAATCTCTAGTGCGTAAGTTGAAGATAGAAGTCTTTCCAGAGACAGTACCACTGGAAGTCAAGATGCCTAATGGATCCCTTCTACAGACCAGAGATAAGTGTAGGGTACCGGTGCAGTTTGGTGATACCGAGATTATCGTGGAAGCTTTGCAGCTACCTATCGCAGGATTCGATCTGATCTTTGGAATGGATTGGTTATCGGCAGTCAACGCCAGGATTGACTGTAGGGCGAAGCAGATACAGTTTGAGGGCCCTAATCAGACTGCGTTTTCTTTTCAGGGCTTGAAGGGAGTTGTGAAGATGATTATCTCCGCAATCCAAGCTAGAAGGTGCATCAGTAAGGGTTGTGAAACCTTCGTAGTACTGATGAATGCAGAGGTTAAGGCTGACTTGTCAGAGGTACCAGTGGTGCAGGAGTTCCCCGATGTTTTTCCGGAAGAGCTCCCTGGTGCCCCTCCGGATAGAGAGATAGAGTTCCCGATAGATTTGCAGTCCGGGGCTACACCAGTAGCCAAATCCCCCTATCGGATGGCTCCTAGGGAACTAGCGGAGTTGAAGAGCCAGTTGCAGGAGTTGCTTGATTTGGGTTTTATACGTCCCAGTACTTCTCCTTGGAGTGCTCCAGTACTTTTCGTGAAGAAGAAGGATGGTAGTCTGAGACTGTGCATAGACTACCGTGAGTTGAACAAGCTGACAGTAAAGAACAAGTACCCGATTCCCAAGATTGATGATTTGTTCGACCAGTTGGTGGGCTCGTGCACTTTTTCCAAGTTAGATTTGAGGTCGGGCTACCATCAGTTAAAGATTCGGGACGTTGATGTTCAGAAGACGGCTTTCAGTACCAGATATGGTCACTTCGAGTTCGTGGTCTTGCCGTTTGGGCTGACCAATGCTCCTTCAGTATTTATGGATCTGATGAACAGGGTATTTCGGGAGTACTTGGATCGTTTTGTTATCGTTTTTATCGATGACATCTTGGTGTTCTCAAGGAGTGCAGAAGATCATGCCGCACACCTCAGGATTATTTTGAGCACCCTCAGGAAGAACCAGTTGTATGCCAAGTTTTCAAAGTGTGAGTTCTGGCTTTCAGAGATTGCATTCTTAGGCCACGTCATCAGTCAGCAAGGAGTCAGTGTTGATCCGAAGAAGATAGAGTCCATTAAGGGTTGGCCAAGGCCGACAACAGTTTCAGAGGTTCGCAGCTTTTTGGGTCTTGCTGGTTACTACAGGAGATTCATCAGGGATTTCTCGAAGATAGCCTTACCACTGACCTCCCTCACTAGGAAGGGAAATGGCTTGGATTGGACTGTTGAGTGTGAGTTGGCGTTTGAGGACTTGAAGGGCAGATTGATGACCGCATCGATCTTGAGTTTACCTTCAGGGCCTGATGGGTTTCAGATTTTTAGCGACGCATCAGGTCAGGGTTTGGGATGTGTTCTCTTGCAGCATGGAAAAGTCGTAGCTTATGCCTCGAGACAGTTAAAGGTTCACGAGAGGAACTATCCAGTGCATGACTTGGAGCTTGCAGCAGTCATACATGCTCTGAAGATTTGGAGGCACTATCTCTATGGTGTTTGTTGTGAGATTTTCACTGATCATAAGAGTCTCAAATATATCTTTGATCAGCGAGAGCTCAATTTGAGGCAGCGCAGATGGTTAGAGTTTCTATTAGACTACGACGTAGACATTCAGTACCATCCAGGAAAGGCGAACGTTGTAGCTGATGCCCTTAGCCGTAGAGGTTCGTGTTTCTTTCTCCTCAGTCAGCAGAAGGAGTTAGTGCGAGAGCTGGAGAGACTGGACATTACCGTTGTGCCACGCAGTAGTTTTGGTTCTGCAAGGTTGAGTTGGATGGAGATTACCTGCGATATCAAGGATAGAATCAGGACAGCTCTACCGTTGGATCCAAAGATGGCAGAGATTTGGAACTCAGTGCAGACAGATCAGAAGTAGAGATACAGTATTCAGGATGATTTATTGTTGGTTGATGGCAGGGTGTGTATCCCCGATGTTAGTCACCTTCGCGAGGACATTCTATTTGAGGCACACAATTCCAGATATTCTATACATCCAGGTAGCACGAGGATGTATGCAGATCTCAAGAAGGTAGTCTGGTGGCCAGGCTTGAAGAGAGATGTTGCAGATTACGTGGGGAAGTGTGAGACGTGCAAGTTGATTAAGGCCGAGTGCCAAAGGCCTGGAGGCAAGTTGCAGCCACTTCCCATTCCTGAGTGGACCTTCGAGGATATATCCATGGATTTCGTCCATGGTCTGCCGAGATCGCAGAGTGGGAATGATTTCTTATGGGTTATAGTAGATCGTCTTTCTAAGGTTGCCCATTTCATTCCTCTTAAGAAGACAGATCAATGTCCCAGATTAGCACAGTTATATATAGACGAGATAGTTCGACTTCACGGTGTTTCCAGGACTATAGTTTCAGACCGAGATGACAGATTTACCTCCAGGGAGTGACGTTACGTACAGGAGCGGTTGGGTACCAGGTTACACTTCAGCACCGCTTTCCATCCCCAGACCGATGGACAAACTGAGCGCATAAATAGGACTTTGGAGGATCTACTACGGATGTGCATTTTAGACTTTGGAGGAAAGTGAGAGAAATATGTTACTCTTGTGGAGTTCTCCTACAACAACAGTTTTCAGACGAGTATTGAGATGACACCGTTCGAGGCCCTCTATGGCAGACGTTGTCGGACACCGTTGTGTTGGGCTAAAAATGAGGAAAGATCTACTATCAGGGAGTCATGGATTGATAAGACCACTGATAGGATCAAGCTTATTCAGGGGCGTATGAAGACAGCTCAGGATCGCCAGGCTAAGTATCATGATCAGAAGCACATATCAGTAGAGTTCAGTATTGGAGACTACGTTTATCTGAAGGTCAGACCAGTTAGAGGAGTTTCTAGAATAAAGCGGATGAAAAAGCTGAGCCCAGATTCGTTGGTCCTTTTGAGGTGCTGGACAGAGTTGGTGAGGTTGCTTACAGGTTGTCCTTACCTGAGAAAATGAGTGATGTACATGATGTATTCCACGTCTCCTATCTGAGGAGAGCAGTCAGAGATCCTAGTCAAATCATCAGTACCGAGGAAGCACCAATTGAGACAGATCTTAGTATTGAGGTTAGACCAGTCAGAATAGTGGATTCAAGGATACAGAAGCTCAGGAATAGAGAGATTCGCATGGTCAAAGTCCTTTGGATGAACTGTGGCAGTCCAGAGTATACTTGGGAACGAGAGGATGAACTTAAGAGCAATGCAGACTATTCTTTTCTCTTCGATTCAGGTATGATTACAATTTTCGAGGACGAAAAATTTTGTTAGGAGGGGAGATTTGTAACATCCATAAATCTGACGCGAAAATTTAATTTTAATTATAGGGGCAAGTCGCGACGAATTTTGATCGAGGCGGCGCGTCGGCAAGGTATAATGTTACTTTTCCTTATGATAGCGTCCGTTAGTCAGTCAAGTGCGTAAATTATAGGGTGTGACGCATTTTATTTTAGTGACGCGTGAGGTGAAAATGAGTTAATCATCAAAGGTATTAGAAATGGGGTGCCAATAGCAAAATTCCCCCCCCCCCTCTTCTCATGCGGTTATCAAAACCGTATGCCGTGGGAATTTTATTCCCGCAATCTCATTCCTCACGGGTTTTAGACAAACCGCTGGCCGACTCCCGATTTCCTCTCCCGACTTTCCCATTTCCGCAAGCCCGACGACGCCCTGCCGACGCATCCCGCGGGCCTTTCCGCCGGCCGATTCCCTTCCGGATTCCATCTCCAACTTCTCCTCCCTCCTCTGCAGGCATCGGTGAGCCTTCCTCATCCTTCCTTAGCCGTGGGAGAACCGGGTCTAACCCTAACCGAAGGAGTTTGAGTTTTGTTTTGCTATCGGTGAGTGGATCTCTTCCTTTTCTCGATTTCTGCTTGGATTTCCTTCGTTTTGGAAACTAGTTTAACCTAGGTTTCATTTTGATTGCCCTATTTTAGGTTATGGTGTTCTTGGTTCACCACGGAATTTGTGTGGAACGCATTGAGAGTCTCAATCGCTATACGTAAATGTAATATGCGAAGTTAGCACATGTATTTTTTTGTAACCCTAGATGTTTTGGAGATTTTTCCACCGGAAACCCAAAAAAGGAGAACAATTATGAAGATAGGTTTGGCTTAAATTGCAGGACTCTAGTAGGTTCGAGGCAGCACTCTGAGTTTTCCATACAGTAGAATTTCCTTCGGAAGAGCTAATGTCGCCGCGCCGCGTGTACGAGCGTCGCAGCACCTCTGTAAGGAAATACTAATTTCTTTTAGTTAGACATATCAAATAGTTATATTTTTATACGCATGAGTAGGTTTCGTACAAGTATCATAACCATGTGTAGAAAAGTGTGGCAGTAGGAAAATAATCGTGGAAACGCGTATGTTAACGTCTTCTTTCATAATCACGTTAGTAAAGTCATGAACAGTTATTTAAGTACGAAATTCTACCCGTGTACGTAAGTTTAGAGATTGTCGAACCAAGGGCGTGAAGGTCCCTTCAAGTCGACCACGAGAAAGTCAAGGGTCGTTCAGTAGTACACCAGAAAAGATATCCCATGCAGAGTAGCGTCAGACCAAAAAGGTCAGTAGCACACCAGTCTTTTCGTGCTTGGTAGAGGCGCACTACCATCCTCATAGGGCATATGGTATCCTATGAGTTTCAGAGTCTTGGGAGTTGACTCCCCTTGAGACAGTTAGTAGATTCGAGACCGTGTCCGCGCGATACTAGAACAATTGAGTTCGTCAGATGGTTTCGGGTCATCAGTTTCCGATTTTGCGCGTCAGGAGCTACTCTGCATAGAACCTTCCTAGTAGAGGTGCAATCTAGATGTCACCTAGAACTCAAGCATAGACCCGACGTGAGACAGTATACCAGTAGTGAACGCCGGAGTTTGGGTTAGTAAACTGAAAGTCACGAACATAGAATATGTTTTTTTTTGACCAAGTAGTGTTCTGAAGGCATGCATAGCACACAGCATAAATATTTTTAATGCACAATACCATTTTTTTAAAAGGCATGCATTCATCATATGAGAAAAGTTTTTAGTGTCACTAGGAGAAATTATTTTTCTTTACTCTGACCCCTCGTGGGCAATATTTTTACAGGTGACCCAGGTGGGAAGCTACGTTTAGGATGAGCGTTATGGTAGCGTCAGTTTGTAGTACTTTTACCATTCAGTTTACTCTATTTCAGCATGTACTTGTAGATGTGGATAATATACCTGGTTAATATTTTATATAACTTGTATCAGACTATTATTGTTACCAGATTTTCAGTTATTACAATTCAATTCTTGTTTAGTGGCTCTGTGAATCCAGATATCAGGTATGTGGTTAACTTTAGTTTACTTTCTTATCTTCCGTTGCTAGTTATAAACTCTTTTAGTAGCTCTTACTGTATACCTGTTGTGTACTAGTTTTAATACTGTTTACTAGTTCTCTTTATATCGCTGAGCCGGCCGGATGTCTGATTATTGTAAAACTGGGAAGGAGTGTTACAATCAGGGTCCAAGTCCGGTTGGCCCAAAGAGCAGCCATCTCGTCTTCCATGGCAGCGCGCCACCCAGGATGTTGAAGAGCATCATGTACGGAAGTAGGAATAGAAACGAGGAGAGGGAAGCAGCCAATGTCCGAAGAGGTGGAGAGAGGCGATGCGGAGAAACATAGTTAGCCATCGGATGAGCCGTAGAGGCGGGCACCGGAGCAGCAAAACACGGAGAAGCTGAGGTCGAAGCCGACTGCATAGGGGCAACGAGAGGAAGAGGGCGGCGAGTATAGACCTGAATGACGGGCGGCCGGGGAGGGTCAGTAGTGGGAGGGGGCGGAGGGAGGGTTGGAGGGGAGTGGACGGGGATAACCGGCTGCGGGAGGGAGGGTGGTAGAGTGGGTGAAGGGAGAAGTGGTGGAAAAGGAGGAGGGAAAAAGGGTTGATCCTCCCGGAAAGTAACATCAGCAGAGACAGAGACCTTCCGGGTGGCTGGGGAATAACAAACATAACCCTTTTGGGTGCGGGAGTAGCCGGCGAAAATGTGTTTGGCGGAACGGGGATCTAGTTTGCCGATAGTGGGGCCCAGGCTATGGACAAAACATGTACAACCAAAAACCCTGGGTGTGAGAGGAAAGGCGGGTGCAGAGGGAAAAGGAAGGCTGAAGGGGGAAGCATTCTGGAGAACCGGAGAGGGGAGACGGTTGATAAGAAAACACGCAGTGGAGACCGCAAAGTTCCAGAAGATTTTGGGAACATTCATGTGAAGCATGAGGGAGCGAGCAACATCGAGAAGGTGACGGTTCTTCCGTTCGGCGACCCCGTTTTGTTGAGGGGTGTAGGGACACGAGGTCTGATGAACAATACCGAAGTCGGCGCAGAGAGTAGCAAACTCGTGGCTAGTGTACTCCCGGGCATTATCAGAGCGGAATGTTTTGATAGTAGTAAAGAATTGCGTACGAGTCTCAATCACAAAAACCTGAAAGACCTGAGGAAGCTCAAAGCGATCATGAAGGAGATACAATCAGGTGGTGCGAGAGTAATCGTCAATAAATGTTATAAAATAACGATAACCAGAGATTCTTGGAATCTTATACGGTCCCCAAATATCAGAATGGATTAGATCAAAAGGAGCAGAGCTCCGAGTACAATGTGCGGGATAAGAAGAACGTGGCTGTTTGCCAAGAATACATGAATCACATTTAAAAGCAGGAAGGGAGACGTCAGGAAGCGCCTTCTGGAGGATAGGCAGAGGGGCGTGCCCAAGACGATAATGTCAGTCAGTAGAGGAGACAGAGGAAAGGGCGGTAGAAGAGACATCGAGGAGGTAGAACCCGTTTTGCAGTCGACCCCTACCAATGGTAATCTGCATCTGCCGATCCTGTATCAAAAAACCAGAAGAGGTGAAGGTGATATAACAGTTCATATCATTAGTAAGACGGCCAACAGATAGTAAATTAAAGGGTGAGGCCGGCACATAAAGAGCAGAACGAAGAGAGAGAGGGGTGGATGAAGAGATCAGCACATCCGGAGACCGGAACAAGCGCACCGTTGGCCACAGTAATAGACGGGGGATGAGGAGCATCCGAGAACCGTGGCAGCAGCAGGGAGGTGATGTTGTGGGTGGCGCCCGAGTCCTGGATCCAACGAGAGCCAGAGGAAAGACAGGCAGTACCTGTAATAGAGGATGAGGCAATACCTGCAGGAGAGGTGGAGGCAATTGAAGCAGATGGAGGGTTAAGGAGCCCCTGGAGTTGTTGAAGCTGAAGGCGAAGAGCCTCAAGGTCTGTACCAGTGGGTGGAGAGCTATCAGTAACAGCAGCAGTAGGCGAGCGAGGAGGGTAGCCATGTTTCTTGTGACAGACCGCTTCAGTGTGGTCATCCCGGCCGCAGTAGGTGCACCTGGGCCGACCGCGACCACCACGGCTCCGGCCGCGGGAGCCCGTACGTCCACCCCGAGGAAGAGATGGTGGGGGAAGTAAGGGAGGAAGGGCCTGTTGAAGAAGAGCCGGCGATGGTGGTGCAGAAGCCTCTGGTGGAGGTGGTACTCGGAGTAACATAGAGCAAACATCGGAGAAGGAAGGGGTAGCAGGTGATGCCAGAACCTGGGCCCGGATACTGTGAAGGTGCGGCGGGACTCGAGCCATAATCATAGCAATACAGACCGCCTCCTTCTGGGCTCGTTGAATCGCGAGATCAGTAGTAGGGGGCTGGTGCTGAATCCAGGCCTCTGTGAGAGTTTTAGCCCGGGCCACAAAGGAGGTCATGTCAATAGCTGTGCCGAGATCCAGAGCTTGAATAGCGGTAATGATGTCAAACAGGTGTTGAAGGCTGTCCTTTCCCGAGTACAAGGAATGGAGTTCATCCCACATTGCTGTGGCGGTCTCATGATACATAATCATCTGGTACGGCTCACCCTCGACCGAGTTCAGGATCCAGGTCTGGACGCGACCGTCATTCCGGAGCCAGTCATCGGTAGGAGGAGTTGGAGGTCCCTGGGTAAGGTGACGCGCAAGGCCCTTGGCTTGCAAGACCCGCCGGACGGAGTGAACCCAGGGGATGAAATTTGACTTGCCGGAGAGGGAAAGAGTAGTAATCTGAAGCTCATCACGGAGTTCGGGACGAGGAGACACGGGGGCCGCTGGGGGTGAGCGGTGGTGGAGTCACTAGAGGACATGGCGACCTGGAGGAGAGGAGGCGGGCAGAACCAGCGGACTGATGCACAGCAGAAGGCGGGCCGCAGCGAGTACAAACACGCGCGACAAGGAGCGGGCTGGAGGAGGCCGCAGCGAGCTGGAGGAGGTCGCGGAGGACAGGAACAGACCGCGGCGCACGGGAGCCGGTCAAGGAGAGCAGAGACAGGCCGCAACGGTCAGAGAGAGGCCGCGCGGAGAGAGACAGGCCGCAGCGGGCAGAGACAGTCCTCGCGAAAAGAGACAGGCCGCGCACAGAGAAGTCCGCAGCGGGCAGACACAGGCCGCACGGATAGAGAGGGGAAGAGCCGGAGGATACCGCGACCAAGATGCAAGTGAGAGAGGAATAACCCGCACGGTCAGGCGGACCAGAGAACGGAGGAGAAGAAACCCGCGGGGAGGAGACTCGAGCGGATAGAGTAGAGACGAGCACCAACAAGAACCCGAAAGAGGCAGGCCGCAGGAGGCCAGGCGGGTAGTTAGAGCAGGAGGGGTAGGCCGCAGCGAACCGGAGGAAGCCGCAGCAAGCAAGGGAGTCCGCTGCAAGCACGAGCAGTCAACGAGAGTAGTAAGCCGCAGCGCGGGAGAACAAGCCGCGAGAGATAGAGCGGTCTGGGGGAGAGAGAGGGAAGGTGGACCCACAGAGAAGAAGAGGGAGGGAAGGCTATAAAAGACGGAGGGGAGGGGTGGAACCACGGGAAGAGGAGTTCAAGGGAGAGGAGGAGCGGAGCGGACAGACCGGCAGGCCGCAGGAGGCCGAGCGGGTAGCGGACAGAAACAGTCCGCGCGGGTTGAGAAAGAAAGACCGCTCAATTCGAACCTCGCTTTGATACCATGTTGTAAAAGCTCAAAGCTTGTATGTATTGCTCAGATGTCTAAATACAGGGAGAGAATACAAATATATAGGAAATAGGAGAGAAGAATAAATCCTATACAAGATGTGAGACTAAGGAAGGATGAGAGAGAAATCAATAAAGAGGGCCCTTTAATGAGCCCTTTACATGGGCTTTTCTAATATAACTAAAATTAAGGGGTAACTTAAGGGTTAGTATTAAAAGGAAATATTATGAAAAGGATGGTGGTGGAGTCCAGACCCAACTAGGTCGACGAAGAAGTCCCGACGCCACACCAGTCCGGATCTCAATCAACCCGATGTCTTGCATGTTTTATTTGTGTCATTTATTGTGTTGCACTTTATTTTTACAAATTTTATGTTGTCACTTTTAGTTGTCGCACGCCTGTGTGCGTTGTCATGTTGTTGCACGCCTGCGCGCGTAGCCATATTTGGAGTATTATTTTTCTTTACTATTATATATATATAACTATTCCTATATGACTATATATTTATATATATATGCACACATTTACACACAGATATATATATATACTTATTAATATATATATAATATATATATATGTTAAATGGTTAAAAGATACAGCCGGTCAAGCCCCTGCCGCAAGAGGAAGTCTAGATCAGACACTGTTCATCTTCCTGGATTCATCAGTTAGGTTTCCTCACGCCGGTTCAGCTGGTTCAGCAATCAACTCATCGACCCAGAGCGACTGTCCATCTTCTTTGATACGCGAGCTTCACGCGGCTGCCCACGATCCAGCTTCTCCGCACGTCGCGCGCCTTTCTAGCCCCATTCCGCTGCCACGATCCCTCTTCCCGACGGTTTTCAGCGCATGTCCAAGCTTCTGCCATGGGCGTTCCCCCCACGAAGCTAACAGTTAAAGGTTATTTCGGGTTTTGCTGCTTATAAATGCGATTGTTGTAAGTATTATGGAGATGATTGATGAAATATTGGATGAAATTGAAGTTTGTCGTATGCGATTCTCTGTGTGAGCATTGTAGGTGTTAGGCGTGTGAGAGTTGTAAGTGTTAGGGTAGGTGAAGATTGCTGCTATTTGTGTATTGACTCCTGTAAAGACGATGATGAACAGTAAACATCTTCAATAAAATTAGGTGAGTGTTGAGTGTTTGCTGTAGGAGATGGAGTTTGATGAGATTTCCTGTTTAGCTATGGTGAATGCTGAATGTGGAGGTCGTTTGTGTTTCTTTGAAATTTAATCCCGTTGTTTTCCCGTATGAAGAAGGTGAACAGTGGAATGGTATTAGTTGTTGATTCTGTGAGCAGTAAGATTTTGATGTCACTGTTGGATCATTAGTTTCCTGTTGAGGATGGACATCAAGTCTGCTATTGTTTGCTCCCGTGATCAATTAGACTAATCTTAGATTCGGATTTTGATTCAACTGTGGGAATCTTGATCCTCTTGAGCATTAGAGATTTCGTGGAACCACTCTATAAGTGTGGAGATCGGGTGAATTTTAGGTTTGTTAGTTTGTGGCTTCTTACATTGTTGAGTGATTCCGTGGAAACCACCTTGTGTGAGGGAGCAATTTAATTCCTTGGTGCCCGTATGCGATAACGGCCGACCTCGGAGCGGAGATCGAAGGTGACGAGTAGTTTCTCGCGTGATCATCATCGACTTCGAATACGGAAGACGTTTCTTCCGTGGGTAATTGCTTATATCTCTTTCTTTGCGTGTGTCTATATTTTCTCTTAGGATTTTTAGACTCATTGTTGGGTATTTCGCCCGAATTTTGTCAGCAAACGCTACGTCGAAAACTCCAAACGGAAACGTATTTGGAGTTCACAATTTTCGTTGTGCTACGACAAAGGGAACGAAACGAAAATTGCGAACTTACTTCCCGGATTTAAATTGAATCATTTTATTTAAGAAAATCATTTTTAAAACAAAATAGCAATTTTATGCTTTATAAAAAAATAGTTGCCTCATTTCTTAAATTCTATGCAAATTCCGCTCTAAATTTTAGCAAAATTAATATAATCATTGCATATATTTAGGGTTCCTAGAAAAAAGCCGACAAACGCGTAAACCCTACGCGACGTCCTGCATCAGATGGTTTATTGTAATGTATGCATATTGCTATTCCTCATTATCTGCATGTATAACTGATTCACGAAATACTTTTCTCGCAGTCATATTGTATGACTAACCCATAGTGGACTTGTTGTTTGTAGGCAACAAGAGCGTCTCTCAGTGCACCGCGAAGGATTCCCCTTGAAGAACTGACGAAAGTATGATTAAAGATATTTATAAGAATTGAAGAAGCTCATGAAAGACACAAAGTCTCGTGTACCGATTATGATTGTGATTTTTTGTAATGAGTATGGATAAATAGTCGTAGTTTCTTTATCGACTGTTGTAAATAGATAAATTAATGAATAAAATTTCTGGTGTTTATGGTTTTTGTACTGTGATTTAATGCTGCGATCTTTTTATTGAAATTATGTTCGATTCTCGAATCATTTGGGAAGCCCGGAATAAGGGTCTTCACATATTTTACCTCTGATAATTGAATTTTACAATAAAACGTTATGTTTTTATACTGATCTGATTTACTCAACACTTTCAAGTTCAATTCACTGTCCTTTGTTTCATTATTGACTTGATAAAAATATCTTTTTCATCCCTCTTTAATATTCACATCATCCGTCAAAACTGTATTTGTCTCATCATTTATGAATTTATTTGACTTAAATCTCGTCTTCCTTTCCCTAGCTCGAGGAATTTTATATATGTCACGCTCTACATTTTTTGTATCTAGTCGCTTATAAAATTCTTCATATGCTTAACTGAATGACACTAAAAATAATTTGAATGAATTATGTGTGCATGCTTTTTAAAATAATTTTTCATACTGAAAGAAAATGTACTGTGATTCTATGCATGCTTTTCTATCAAAAATACTTTAAATATAAATGTCAGTTCTAGTATGTTAATAATACATTTTTCCTTCAAGGTTTGAAAATTTTAAGTTATAAGGATTTCTAGATTTTGGTATACATTTTAATCTTAGGTGTTTTGAAACTGATGTTCTTTTTGTTATGGGTTAAGTAGCTTCTTATGTCTTCTAATGATCTGAGTTTGTACTAACGAACACAAGTGTTCTTGTATCTCACGAACATGTACTTGCATCTAATAGTCTTCTTAATGGGATTTCTTCTCCCCAAACTTGAGGCTTATACGATCTGTTACGCCCTATGAGTAAGATATTGTGCCTCTATCTATCACGAGAGAAAGTCTCGATCGTGCCTCATAATTATTTTTCATTAGATGTTGGATTGCATACCTATTCATCTGAATGCCTTAGGTCGTGCCTCTTACTAGTTAAACACCTTATATACATATTCATACGGTTTAGTATCTCCTTGCACTAATGAATTACGTGATTACATGTTCTGTATATTTTCACAAACTTTATGGGTATCTACTTGCACTAATGAAAATACTTTATTTATGATCTACTTGTATTAATTGGACGCTTGATGAGCTTATAGTTTTTTATCATCACTATTATTACATATCGATACGTGCGTGTTTCTAAGTATTCTTGTAACTATAAAAGAACATTTTATGCAATACTATTTGATATGTCTTGCCAAAAGAATAGAGTTTCTTACTTCGGTATTGTGATGCTTATTAACGCGACGTGGCAGCATGTTTCTTTATAAGAAATATTTTGAAGGCAAAAAGTTGTTTTTCGATTGTCAAGAAGATTTACCTCTCCAAATATCCTCAAAATCCTAAAAGGGCAATTAAACATATATTTATTTCTTCTAAATTTCAAGAATACTAATTCCTGAGGAAGGTAAAGAACATACCACTACTCTAATAGTGGAGGGTTAAGATTTCTGAAACAGAAACGACTATGTCTAATCTAAAATTGTTGTTTCCGCCGTGACTACCTCAGAGATCCACTAATTAAGGTAGTACTTAATCAGGAGTTCTGAATGATATCTACATAAGAACTATAATTGAAATTTTCAAGGAGGCTAAATATACCTGAAAAGGGGTCTCTGAAGGGAGGCGATCGTGACCGGAAATCTCGGCCCAACTAGGGATGCCGAAGAAGGGAAAGATCATCGACTTCTAAATCTAAGGAAGTGAGAAAAAAAGATCTATGTTATCTACAATAGGTCGAATAGGGGAGGAGGAGAGGCAATCACGCAGGAAACATACACAAAAAAGCACCTAGAGGTTACCTGGTCAAGCCGGAAGAAGAAGAAGAATGAGTGGCTAGAACCAAGTTCTGAAACACTGATCGATGAGCCTCTACGAGCGGTAAGGAGATGGCGCCGAGGTTTTCTGGAGGAGTTGAAAGGATCGACAACTCCAGTCGATCAATCGAGGTGTTTGCGAGAGGAGAGGAGTGTGATGGTTTCGTCGATTGACTGAGAAGATGAAATAGGATTACACTTTATTCTGAGTGGGAGGAAAGTGTGTGTGGTTGGGTTATAGAAACATGTTATTGGGGGGGGGGGGGTGGTTGAAGGGGGAATTAAGGGAATTTTTATAAATTTCTAATTCTACTCCCCACCATAATGTCTCCTAATAAAGTGTGTTAGTCCCCTTTTTAAATTTCAAAGCGCGGTGAAATTTAATTGTGTAACCTTTTCACATTACGTAATACTAATTAAATTGTATATAGTTTTGGCCATGGGAAATCTAATAACCTCGGCACCAAGACACTGCAATCAAAATTCACTCACGATTAGACCCTGCAATTTAACATTATTTTTACAATTAAAATTCGGATGTTACATTATGTTTCTTATTCCAATGCTTCCCTTGATAATTGTTGTTGTAAGGATTCTGCGGTATAACGGCTCTGAGACCGCCGCTGTATTTTTGTATTCATTTAAAAGCAATGTGTTTAAACTTCACCGTTAGTGCAGTACAACATAGATCACATTGAGTACCAAATATGTACATTATCATATAAATTGTTTTTGCATTAAAAGTAATACATATTGTTGAAAATTTATAATCTTGTTAAAAGAGAATACAAATATATAGGAGAGAAGAGAGAAGAATAAATCATACATGATAATCAAATGGGCCTTTTACATGGGCTTTTCTAACACTCCCCCGCAAGCTGGAGCGTACAAGTCGTAGGCGCCAAGCTTGGAGAACTGATAGTATAGCAGAGGGCTTTCGTCAGGATATCTTTCGAGCAGGAACATGCTCCAAATCTATCTTCTTTGACTTTCTAAAGTTCAACTTCGATATGCTTTGTTCATTCAATTCTGCTTTGTCGCACCTAGAGACGAACACCTAAGTCTCCCAGAAGGCCTTCAAGCCAGGTTAGCTCAGACTAGCCCGGTACTCAGCTTCGATTACGCCAAGTCTAAGTGCAGAATCCAGTTGTGGAAATCAATTTGCGTAGTCAGCGTCATACGCGACAAGAGATTAGCTACGTCCTAATAATGGAAGCAATAATAAACATCCTTATCAATTAGATTTTGTCTACTAAGTATTGGGCCGAGAGCTCATTCTCCGCAGGTGCAAATGCATTCATACATTTCATATTGCATATAGGGTCATCATTCATGTCATTTTTGATAATTATCTTTGGTATACCATAAAGCCAATTGTTTTCACTTTTGATTTCGATTCCCCCGTGTTGAAGAAAATATGTAAATGCCCAAATTGAAAGCCCACTTTAGCATTTAGTAGGGCAGACCGCAGCGGGTTGGACAGTCCCACATAGGGAGGCTTAAGGGATGGGGATCCTCTCTTCTTTCTCCGCGAGCAAAAGAGGCTTCAAATATAAGTGTACAAATACATGTAGGAGACCGGAGCAGACAAAGGCAGTTCATACAAATAGTGAAATCCGCAGCTAAGAAATTAAACCTAAATGTTGAAAGAGCCCAAAGCTTGTAATTATTTCAGTCTCTCCTCCTAAAGCGTGGGCTTTTCTACACATATGTGTTAAAATAAGCATTTAATTGTCATGTGTAGCCATTTGAAATTTCTTTTTTAGTCATTCATTCTTTTACCTAAAAAAATAGACAACTAAAGGATTAGTCTTTAAAATTTTCATACATTTAGCTACGTAATAATGGAAGCAATAATAAACATTTATCAATTATTTTGTCTACTAAGTATTTCATTTGCAAATGATTCATAATTCATTTGCATATAGGTCATCATATTCATTTTTGATATTTCTTTGGTATACCATAAAGCCAATTGTTCACTTTATTTCATTTGTTGAAGAAAATATGTAAATGCCCAAATTAAAGCCCACTTTAGCATTTAGTTTAGTCCCACATCTTAAGATGGGGATCCTCTCTTCTTTCTCTTCAAATATAAGTGTACAAATACATGTATTCATACAAATAGTGAAATTAAGAAATTAATAAAAAAATATTTCTCTCTCCAGCGTGTCTACGTGATATCAGAGCCATCGATCCTAAAAATTTTAAAGTCTTGCTCTCTGGCGGTTAGAAAATTTCTAACTACACCTCTCCCTTCTGCGGTTAAGCCTTTCTAGATGCAGCTTCTCCTGTTCTTCCACCTTTTTTTTTCTTTCCCATTCCTCTGCTTTTATAGCCATTTTCTCCCTTATCGCTGGGTCCCGCCTCACTGATTTTTTTTGTGGCCTCCTCTGCCTTGTCGCTGTTCATGCGGCCTCTGGGATTGTTTCCCCCTCTCGCGCGACTATTATTTCTGTCTTTTGTCAGCTCGCCTTCTCTCTGGTGTTGTCTTCTGTGGAGCATGCACCTAATCGCAGCTTTCTCTGTGATCTTCCTTGCCCAACTCATGCGGCTCGGGCCCTTGCTCGTCTTGTCGCAGCTGTTATCTCCAGGCCACCATTTACTCTTTTAACCGCACATTGTCGTCATCTGCGTCTTCTAACCATTGTTTGCTCTTCTAGCCGCTGGTTTTGATCGCCAGGCCGCAAGTATTTATTCGATGGTGCTTGTCTTGCTCTTCTAGCCGCACGTTGCGCGTGTTGCTGGTCTTGCTTCTCTTGTCGTTGGTGTTTGTCGCCTAGCCACCCACTCTGTCCGTCTAGTGTTTCTTTTTGCAAAGGTCTGCCCGTGTTTCGACTCGCAACCACTGCTTGCCTAGCCGCTCCTCCATCTATCTGTTGTCGCTGATCGCCAAACCGTATCTCCTTGCCACTACTCTTCTTGTCGTTGTTATTGATGCATGGCTTCGACGAATGCTTCTTCTCTTCCTACCCGGGCTGGGCTGCTACACCTCTCCCTTCGGGTTGAGCTTCGGATTGCCACCTTCTCTCTCAGTGCAACACCCCTTCCCAGTTTTACAATAATCAGTCGTCCGGTCGGGTCAGCGATATAAAAAGAACTAGGAAACAGTATCAAAACTAGTACACATCATGTATAAAGAAAAATACTGAAAATTTAAACTTACAACGAAAGCTATGAAAGAAAACTAAGGGTAACCACATACCTTCATAATCTGGATTCACAGAGCCGCTAAACATGAATTAAGATGAAAGAACTGAAAATCTGAAGTAACATAATAAGTCTGATACATGATATTTCAACCATTAACCAAATATAGTATCCAAGGTTACAAGTGTATACTGAAAGAAAAGAAAACTGAAAAGAAAACTAGCTACAAACTGACACCACAAGAACGTTCATCCTAGGCGTAGTTTCTCACCTGTGTCACGTGTAAAAACATTGCCCACGAGTGGGTCAGAGTAAGGAAAAATAACTCCTCCTAGTGACACTAAAATATTTTCTTAAATGATGAATGATGCCCTTTGAAAAATAGTTTTGTTCTTCAAAAATCTTTATGCTAGATGATATGCATGCGTTTACAATGCTTCCTGGTCAACAGACATACTCGTTCTACGTTCATGAACTTCCATTTTATTTACCCCAGCCCCGACGTTCACTAACTAATGCGCTGTCTCACGTCAGGTCCATGCTTGAGTTCTAGGTGACGTCTAATCTGCACTTTTACTTGAAAGGCTCTAGACAGAGTAGCTCCTAACGCGCAACTGAAATCTGACAACCCGAGACCATCTTACGAACTTAATTGTTCTAGTGTCGCGCGGACACGGTCTCGAATCTGTTGTCTCAAAGGGGAGTCAACTCTCAAGACTTCACTACTCATAGGATACCATATGCCCTATGAGAAAGGTAGTGCGCCTCTACCAAGCACGTGAAGACTTATGTGTGCTTACTGACCCTTTCTTTTCGTTTACCGCTACTCTGCTTGGGACCTCTCTTTAGTGTACTACTGAGCGACCCTTAATTTTCTTGTGGTCGGCTAAAAGGGACGTTCACGCCCCTAATTGAACAAATTCCCAAACTTGCGTAAACGTGTAAAAGTTTCGTACCCAACGCTGACATATATGATCTGGCTATTAGGGTCTTGGAAAAGGGGTTACCCTACAACTAATTCCGCGACTGTTTTCCTACCGCCACTCCTTTCTGGGCATGGTTATGATTCTTGTACGAAACTTACACATGCGTACATAAAATTATTTTCTTGATACGTCTAACTAACAGGGATTAGGTTTCCTTACAGTGGTGGTGCAGCGCTCGTACACTCGACGCGGCGACATTTGTTTTTCCGACGAAAATCTGACTACTGTGGACTTCCGGAACTTTGCACCGAGGCCACCAAAAATCTGCAATCCAAGACAAACCTAAATTACACATTTTTCCCTTTAGGGTTATCGGTAAAGGAATCTCAAAATGGCTAAGGTAAACAAAAGAAGGACCAACATAGTGTAGTACCTCTACGTGAGAGCGATTAAGACTGACAATGCGACCAACTCCAGATTTGTGGTGGATCTAGTACTCCGATCCCTAATTAGTGTAAGAGGAAAATGAGAAGATAGTTAGAATCACTTCCTATTAGAAGGATTTCCACGAAAAAATGAAGACAAGTGAGGAACTAAACTCACTGTGTCCAAAACGATGCCTCGACACCCTTTACTTCCACCGGTTAGGGTTGAAACCGGTTCTCCTACGGCAACGGAAGGAATGAGGGAACTCGCCGGCGCTCGTAGAGGAAGGCGGAAGGATCGGCTCTGAGAGTTGGAGGGGGAACAGGCGACGCTAGGGCTGCGGGAGGCGGAAGGCGCGGCTTGCGGGAGAAATCGAAGTCGGCGGAGGGATGTGTGCGGTTTTCGCCCGTGAAAATGGTTACTGGAATTTGGATACGGGGCTTTGCAGCTTTTACTTCTCGGCAAAGTGCGGTTATGATAATCGCTGGGGGAAATCCGCCCCTTTTTCCACCCAAAGATGGTAAATTGTTATACGCAACCCACTCCTAACGTGCCAACCCACACTAACTGCTTATGACAATAAAAAAATGTGTTGTGCTTCGCTAATAAATCAAAATGTGTCACACAATCTTACGACTGACATAAATCATTAATTAACGAACGCGATTTTTAAGCATATTAACATTGTACCTCGACGACGCGCCGCCTCGATCAAAATTCTTCGCGATTTGACCCTACAATTTAATTAAATTTTGCGTCGGATTACGGATGTTACAAATCTCCCCTCCTAACAAAAATTTTTGTTCTCGAAAATTGTAACCATACCTGAATCAACGAGGAACGTGTAATCTGCATTACTTCTAAGTTCATCCTCTCGCTCCCAAGTATACTCTGGACGGCCACAGTTCATCCAAAAGACTTTGACCATGCAAATCTCTCTATTTCCTGAGCTTTTGTATTCTTGAATCCACGATTCTTACTGGTCTAATCCCAATACTAAGATCTTTCTCGATTGGTGCTTTCTCGGTACTGATGATCTGACTGGAATCTCTGACTGCTCTCCTCAGGTAGGAGACGTGGAATACATCATGAACATCACTCATTTTCTCAGGCAAGGCCAACCTATATGCAACCTCACCAACTCGTTCCAGTACCTCAAAAGGACTAACGAATTTGGGACTCAGTTTTTTCATCCGCTTTATTCTAGAGACTCCTCTGACTGGTCTGACCTTCAGATAAACGTAGTCTCCAACACTAAACTCTACTGACCTGTGCTTCTAATCATGATACTTGGCCTGACGATCCTGAGCTGTCTTCATACGCTCTTGAATGAGCTTGATTCTGTCAGTGGTTTTATCAATCCATGATTCCCTGATGGTAGACCTTTCTTCACTTTCAGCCCAACACAACGGTGTCCAACAACACCTACCATAGAGAGTCTCGAACGGTGTCATCCTAATACTAGTCTGAAAACTGTTATTGTAGGAGAATTCCACACGGGTGACATACTTCTCCCGCTTCCCTCCAAAGTCCAGTATGCACATCCACAACAAATCGTTCAAAGTCCTATTTGTGCGCTCAGTCTGTCCATTTGTCTGCGAGGATGGAAAGCGGTGCTGAAATGTAACTTGTTGCCCAACCGCTCCTGGACGTATCTCCACTCCTTGGAGGTAAATCCTGTCATCTCGGTCTGAAATAATAGTCTTGGGGACACCATGAAGTCGAAATATCTCGTCTATGTATAACTGTGCCAGTTTCGGACATTGATCCGTCTTCTTAAGAGGAATGAAGTCGCGACCTTAAAGAGCCGATCCACTATAACCCATAAGGAATCATTCCCACTCTGCGATCTCGGAAGACCATGGATGAAATCCATGAATATAAACTCAAAAGTCCACTCAGGAATGAGAAGTGGCTGCAACTTGCATCCAGGCCTTTGACACTCGGCCTTAACTAGCTTGCATGTCTCGCACTTCCCTACATATTCAGCAACATCACCTTTCAAGTCTGGCCACCAGACTACCTTCTTGAGATCCGCATACATCTTCGTGCTGCCCGGATGTATAGAATATCTGGAGTTATGTGCCTCATACAAAATGTCTTCGCGAAGGTGACGAACTTCGAGGATTCACACCCTGCCATCATGCAATAGTAAATCGTCCTGAATAGTGAATCTCTCCTTCTGTCCCGTCTGCGCTGAGATCCAAATTTCTGTCATCTTTGAATCCAAGGGTAGAGCTGTTCTGATTTTATCTTTGATGTCACATGTAATCTCCATCCAACTCGACCTTGCAGAACCAAAACTAAAACGTGGCACAATGACGATGTCCCATCTCTCCAGTTCCCGCACTGACTCCTCTTGCTGATTGAGAAGGGAAAAACACGAACCTCTATGGCTAAGGGCATCAGCTACAACGCTCGTTTTTCCTGGGTGGTACTTAATGTTTACGTCGTGGTCCGATAGGAACTCTAACCATCTGCGCTACCTCAAATTAAGCTCCCGCTGATCAAAGATATATTTGAGGCTCTTGTGATCAGTGAAGATCTCGCAACGCACTCCATAGAGATAGTGCCTCCAAATCTTCAGAGCATGGATGACCGCTGCAAGCTCCAAGTCATGCACAAGATAATTCCTCTCATGCTCCTTTAGTTGTCTCGAGTCGTAGGCTATGACCTTTTCATGCTGCGTGAGGACACAGCCCAAACCCTGACCTGACGTATCGCTATAAATCTGAAACTCATCGGGCCCTAATGGTAAACTCAAAATCTGTGCGGTCATTAGCCTGCCCTTCAAGTCCTCAAAAGCCAACTCGCACTCAACTGTCCAATCAAAGCCCTTACCCTTCCTGGTGAGGGAAGTCAATGGTAAGACTTTCTTTGAGAAGTCCCTGATGAATCTCCTGTAGTAACCAGCTAGACCCCGAAAGCTGCGAACCTCTGAGACTGTCCTCAGTCTCGGCCAATCGTTAATGGTCTCTATCTTATTTGGATCAACACTAACCCCTTTCTGACTGATGACATGGCCTAAGAATGCAATCTCTGAAATCCAGAACTCACACTTTGAAAACTTGACATACAGCTGGTTCTTCTTAAGGGTGCTCAAAACAATCCTGAGGTGAGCGGCATGATCTACACTCTTTGAGAACAGCAAAATATCATCTATAAAGACGATAACGAAATGGTTCAAGTACTCCCGAAATACCTTGTTCATCAGATCCATAAATACTGAAGGGGCATTGGTCAGCCCAAATGGCATGACCACGAACTCGAAGTGTCCATATCTGCTACTGAAGGCCGTCTTCTGAATATCCACGTCCCGAATCCTTAACTGATGGTAGCCCGACCTCAGATCTAACTTTGAGAAAGTGCACGATCCCACCAACTGGTCGAACAAATCATCAATCCTGGGAATCAGATACTTATTTTTTACTGTCAGTTTGTTCAATTCACGGTAGTCTATGCACAGTCTCAGACTACTATCTTTCTTCTTCACAAATAGTACCGGAGCACTCTAAGGTGAAGTACTGGGGCGTATAAAGCCAAAGTCAAGCAACTCCTGCAACTGGCTTTTCAACTGCGCTAGTTCTCTTGGAGTCATCCAGTAGGGGGATTTGGCTAACAGTGTAGCCCCAGGTTTTAAGTCTATCGGAAACTCAATCTCTCTTTCTGGAGGGGCACCAGGGAGCTCTTCCGGGAAGACATCGGGGAATTCCTGCACCACTGGTACCTCTGACAAGTCAGTCTTAGTCTCCGCATTCATCAGTACTAAAAAGGTTTCACAACCCTTCATGATGCACCTTTTAGCTTGGACTGACGAGATGATCATCTTCACTACTCCCTTCAAGCCCTGAAAGGTGAACGCAGTCTGGTTGAGGCCCTCAAACTGTATCTGTTTCTCCCTACAGTCAATCCTGGCGTTGACTGTCGAAAGTCATTCCATTCCAAAGATCAGGTCAAAACCTGCAATATGAAGCTGCAAGGTTCTACAATAATCTCGGTATCACCAAACTGCATCGTTACCCTGCACTTATCTCTGGTCTGCAGAAGGGATCCATTCGGCATCATGACTTCCAGCGGTACGGTTTCTAGAAAGACTTCCGAATTCAACTTACGCACTAGAGATTCTGCGATGAACGAGTGCGAGGCGCCCGTATCGAACAGAATCTTGGAGGGTAAATATGAATCAAGGATGCTTACATGAATGATTTACAAAAGATGATGTGTGTCACTACAGAGGATTAAATAAAATTATTAAAAAAGTTCAACACTTACCTGTCACTACATCCTCCTGATCTTTTGCCTCCTGCTGGCCAATTTCATATGCTCTGGGCTGCACTAAATCTCGACCCTGTTGTGGCCTCCCGTCAGTGATCATCAACGCTTTGCCCTTGTCTACTCTGCTTGAGCCACCAATCTCGAACTTCGATTGCAGGAACGAGTTACCTTTGTCATTAACAGTAATAAAATAAATACCATGAATACAAACTAGGCTTCAGTTTACCTGATTCACGTCAACTTCCTGACAGTAGCGAGCTATGTGTCCAGGTTGTCGGCACTTGTAACACGCGCTTGCATTGGCCAAGCACTCTCCTGGATGGCGACGCTGACACCTAGGACAAGGGGGTAGTCCTTGCTCCTGTCTCCAGACTGACCACTCTTCTTAGCATCAAGCTTCTGTTTCTTGTTCCAGTTCTTACCCTGGTCATTCCTGCTCCGTTGCGGCTGATGCGAATCTTGAGACCTCTTCGAGCGAAAGCTGTTTCACTTTTGTACCTTCTGGTGATCAGCCTCCAACCTGCGAGTCGTATCCACTAAGCTCTTATAGTCAGCGTTGATCATGGTCATCAACGACTGCCTCAGCGAGTCACGCAAGCCATCCACAAAGCGGTTGCATTTCTCAACCTGATCTCCATGCATCACGCCCGCATAGCGAGCCAGATGGGTAAGCTCTCGCTCGTACTCAGTAACGATCTTTCCCCCTGGTAGTGTCTAAGATAATTCTGTAGGAGATCTCATCGTGCGGAAGGAGGTACGAACCAATTAGCAAGGGATCTAGAAAACTCGTCCCACGTAAACAAATCCGACGTACGATCTTGCCAAAAAAACATGGTCATACCATTTATAATGAGCGTATCACTTCCTAAAATAAGAGGAAATTTTCATGACGATTTACCTGCATGGTCATCTTCCTGGTACTTGTCCCACCAGACCTTTGCCTCGCCCTGGAGGAGGAAAACTGTCAGAGGAACCTTCTTGTTCTTCGGGCACTCCATAACGTTCAACAAATCTCTGGTGTTTGCTATCCAGTCGTCTATGTCCATCGGGGTTTCATCCCCACTGTAGTTTGACGGTTAGAGCTCTCTAAAGTTCCTCAAATAGAGCTTCAGGGTCATCTCCACGGGTGTTGGTGCAGGAGTTGGTGTAGGGGCTGGTGCAGGGGCTGGTACTTGCACTGGAGCTGGAAACCCTGCAACCAGTCCTCTCTGAAACTCCATCAAGGCTACAATGACCACCTTGGAAATCTGGGACGCTATGTCAGTGGCCTCTGGAGCTGCTGGAACTGGTGGCACCTATGGCACATCACCATCTCCCATGGCAGCGTTAGGAACAAGGTCCTGACGTGAAGATTCCCCCGGTTCACTGACTCGTAGTGCCTGATAGAACATATAAAAGAAATATGATTATTTATCATGCATCTGAGAAATCTGGCTTAGCAAATAATTTCATATCATTGTGAAAACTAGGGCTTGGACGCAACTTAAATATTCTACTAACAAGTGTTTACTCTTACACACTCTTATGGCTATGTGAATCATTCTTGGGTCCAGGGATCGTAAACCCGCCTCTGATACCAATTTGCAACACCTCTTCCCGGTTTTACAATAATCAGCCTTCCGGTCGGATCAACGATATAAAGAGAAATAGGAAATAGTATTAAAACTAGTGCACGGTAGGTATAAAGAAAAATAATGAAAATTTAAACTTACAACGGAAGGTATGAAAAAAATACTTAGGGTAACCACATACCTTCATAATCTGGATTCACATAGCCACTAAACATGAATTAAGATGAAAGAACTGAAAATCTGAATTAACATAATAAGTCTGATACATGATATTTCAACCATTAACCAAATACAGTATCCAAAGTTACAAGTGTATACTGAAAGAAAAGAAAACTGAAAAGGAAACTAGCTACAAACTGACACCACAAGGACGCTCATCGTAGGCGTAGTTTCCCACCTGGATCACCTGTAAAAACATTGCCCACGAGGGGGTCAGAGTAAGGAAAAATAACTCCTCCTAGTGACATTAAAATATTTTCTTAAATGATGAATGCATGCCCTTTCAAAAATAGTTTTGTTCATCAAAAATCTTTATGATAGATGATATGCATGCGTTTACAATGCTTCCTGGTGAACAGATATACTCGCTCTACGTTCATGAACTTCCATTTTATTTACCCAAGGTCCGGCGTTCACTAACTAGTGCGTTGTCTCGCGTCAGGTCCATGCTTGAGTTCTAGGTGGCGTCTAATATGCACTTCTACTTGAAAGACTCTAGGCAGAGTAGCTCCTAACGCGCAACTGAAATCTGATGACCCGAGACCATCTTACGAACTTAATTGTTCTAGTGTCGCGCGGACACGGTCTCGAATCTGCTATCTCAAAGGGGAGTCAACTCTCAAGACTCTACTACTCATAGGATACCATATGCCCTATGAGAAAGCTAGTGCGCCTCTACCAAGCACGAGAAGACTTATGTGTGCTTACTGACCCTTTCTTTTGGTTTAACGCTACTCTGCTTGAGATCTCTCTTTAGTGTACTACTGAGCGACCCTTAATTTTCTTGTGGTCGGCTAAAAGTGACGTTCACGCCCCTAATTGAACAAATTCCCAAACTTGCGTAAACGTGTTAAGGTTTCGTATCTAACGCTAGCATATATGATCTGGCTATTAGGGTCTTGGAAAAGGGGTTACCCTACAACTAATTCCGCGACCATTTTCGTACCGCCACTCCTTTCTAGGCATGGTAATGATGCTTGTACGAAACTTACACATGCGTACATAAAATTATTTTCTTGATACGTCTAACTAACAGGGATTAGGTTTCCTTACAGTGGTGGTGCGGCACTCGTACACTTGGCGCGGCGACATTTGTTTTTCCGACGAAAATCTGACTACTGCACACTTCCGGAACCTTGCTCCGAGGCCACCAAAAATCCGCAATCCAAGACAAACCTAAATTACACATTTTTCCCTTTAGGGTTATCGGTAAAGGAATCTCAAAATGGCTAGGGTAAACAAAAGAAGGACCAACATAGTGTAGTACCTCTACGTGAGAGTGATTAAGACTCACATCGCGACCAACTCCAGATTTGCGGTGGATTTAGTACTCTGATCCCTAATTAGGGCAAGAGGAAAATGAGAAGATAGTTAGAATCACTTCCTATTAGAATGATTTCCACGAACAAATGAAGACAAGTGAGGAACTAAACTCACCGGGTCCAAAACGATGCCTCAACATCCTTTACTTCCACCGGTTAGGGTTGAAACCGGTTCTCCTACGACATTATCGGGTGCCCACGTAATCTCCTCGCGCCGCATTTATTTTAAAAAGATCGCTCTTTTATATTTTAAAACTACAACCCTAGATTTTAGACCACATCAGTTTGGTGTGACTGCTGTGATATCTCACTCTTATTGTGGGATAGTCGAGCGTCGGTCGATTTCAAAATTCTAAGTTTAGGATTTAAAAAATGTGTGATTTAGATGCACGTATTAAAGCTTTGCGGAAAGACGTTGAGTTCGTCACTGCAGAATTCAAGCAGAATCTGAGTGGGTTGTGCACCTCTTTTCACAACCTAGAGGTGACAATGCCCAAGCATTATGCTGCTACTGCTTACCTCCACACTTCATATCACACAGTGGAACCCGAGGTTAGGTCTTTCGATACTCCTCTGTCTCGCTTCGTCAGTCTCACGACAAGCACCTTAGTCCACCACCCCACCGTAACACTCCCTTCAGTCGAGGAGGTTCTTCCCGAGCCCCTGCTATAGGAAGAAGAGCTTCTCTTATCTATATCACCCAGACTAAAGTCGTGACATCACTTGTCTTCACTATAGCACTCCCATCAGTCGAAGAGTTTCTTCCTGAGCCCCTGCTCAAGGAAGAAAAGCTTCCTCCTGTTTTTATCTTTGGTTGAAGTTGTAACATCTGTTATCTGACGCGAAATTATTTTAATTGTAGGGTTAAGTCACGACGAATTTTGATCGAGGCAACGCGTCGTCGAGGTACGATATTAGTGTAGTCAAAAGGTCGCATTCATAAAATTGTGAATTATGCTAGTCATATTGAGAGTGAGACGCATTTTAACTTAGTGACGAAGCGCGACAAATCTTTTTCATGTTGAATAGGAGTTAAGGTGAAATGACGCAGATTGGGGTGCCAATAGCGGGTCTCAAATTTCTCCCTCTCCTCATGGGGTTATCAAAACCGCAAAGCCGAAATTTTAAAGTCCCGTACTCTCAATTCACGGGAGAATAGAAAACCGCAAAGCCCGTGAATTTTAATCCCGTAAATCCCATTTCACGGGAGAAACCGCGGCCGAGCCCGACCTTCTCCCGTTCCGCACGCCGCGTCGCCCGAGCCGACGCCTCCCGCAGGCCCTAGCCGACGGCCGATTCCCCTCCAGAACCCCTCACCGACCTCTCCTCTTTCCTCTACGGGCGCCGGTGGGTGTTCCTTTTCCTTCTTTGGCCGTGGAAGAACCGATTTCAACCCTAACCGGTGGAAGTTGAACGTTTTGGTTTCGGTAAGTTCGTTTTCTCCCTTTTCTCCAATCCTTCATGAAAATCCTTCGATTTGGAAGTTAATTTGAACTAGGTTTTTCTTCCTCTTGCCCTAATTAGGTTTTGGAGTACGGAATCCACCGCGAAATTGGAGTTGGGCGCATTGGAAGCATCAATCCCTCCCACGTAAAGGTAATACGCTATGTTAGCCGTTAATTTTGGACTACCCTAGCATTTTGGAATTTTTTCAACATTAACCCTAAGGGAAAAATGCGATATTTAGGTGTTGCTTTGTTTGCAGGATTTTTGGTAGCCTCGAGTCAAGGCTTCGATAGTACGCAGTAGTCAGATTTTCCTTCGGAAAAGAAAATGTCGTCGCGCAGAGTGTACGAGCGTCGCACCACTACTGTAAGGAAGCCTAATTCATGTTAGTTATACATAACAAGTAATGTATTTTGTATACGCATGTGTAGGCTTTGTACAAATATCATGACCATGTATAGAAAAGTGTGGTGGTAGGAAAACGGTCGCGGAAAATGTGTGGGATGACACCCTTCTCCAAGACCAAAGTAGTCAGATCCTGAACAGTAATGTTAGGTACGGAACCTTTACCCGCATACATAGGCTTAAAATTTGTCCAACCAAGGGCGTGAATATCCCTTCTAGTCAATCACGAGAAAGTCAAGGGTCGCTCAGTAGTACACGAAAAAAAATGTCTCATGCAGAGTAGCATCAGACCAACAAGGTCGGTAAGCACACATAAGTCTTTTCGTGTTAGGTAGATGCGCACTACCTTTCTCATAAGGCATATGGTACTCTATGAGCAGTACAGTCTTGGGAGTTGACTTTCCTTTGAGACAGTTAGCAGATTCGAGACCGTGTTCGCGCGACACTAGAACAATTGAGTTCGTCAGATGGTCTCGGGTCGTTAGTTTCAGATGCGCGTTAGGAGCTACTTTGTCTAAAGCCTTCCAAGTAGATGTGCAGGCTAGAAACTTTCTAGAACTCAAGTATAGACCTGACGTGAGACAGTACACTAGTTAGTGAACGTCGGGACTTGGGAAAATATAATGAGAGCTCATGAACGTAGAGCGAGTAGGTTTGTTGACCAGGGAGCATAGTAAACGCATGCATATCATAGCATAAAGATTTTAATGAACAAAACCATTTTTCAAAAGACATGCATTCATTATTTAAGAAAAAGTTTTTAATGTCATTAGGTGGAGTTATTTTTCCTTACTCTGACCCCCATGGACAATGTTTTTACAGGTGACCCAGGTGGAAAACTACGTATAGGATGAGCGTTTTGTGGAGTCAGTTTGTAGTAGCTTTTACTTTCAGTTTCCTCTATTTCAGCATATATTTGTAATTGTGGACAATGTATCTTGTTAATGTTTTATATGTCATGTATCAGACTTATTATATTATTTCAGAATTTCAGTCATTTCACTTCTATTCATGTTTAGTGGCTCTGTGAATCCAGATATCAGGTACGTGGTTACCCTTAGTTTACTTGTTTAGCTTCCGTTGTAAGTTTTCAAATTTTAGTAGTTTTTACTTTATACCTGTTGTGTACTAGTTTTGATATTGTTTTCTAGTTCTCTTTATATCGCTGACCCGGCCGGATGACTGATTATTGTAAAACTGGGAAGGGGTGTTACAGAAGTCGTGGCTCCACGTGTCTCCACCATATCACTCCCTTCCATTCGAGGAGTTTCTTCCCGAGCCCCTGCTCTAGGAAGAAGGGCTTCCTCCTTTTATCACTTTGACTGAAGTCGTGGATCCACTTAATAGTCCTCTTCCTCACACTGCTTCACATCCTTTAGTTGTCGGGCTTTTTCTTGAGGCCCCGCCCCAGGGAGAACTTATTATTGATGTGTCACTCACCTCAGATGACACATCCCCGCTCTCTCTTCTCCTTGAGGAGTTGGCTAGTGATGAGACCCTCATCTTAGGTGACATAGACTCGCTCGTCTTATGTCCTGATATTCTTAGTCCACTGCCGCCCAAATCCTGTGTGGTCGCAGACATTAAGCTTGGTGACCACTCAATAGCGCCACTCGTGTCACCACCCTATAGTGATTTTATTTTGGGTAAGCGCGTGTTTTGTTCACATCACTTCTCTTTGGATGTAGGCGGGCATGTTGAATCACCACCTTATGTAGATTTTATTTTTGGTGGGCACGCCTTTTGTTCACATCACTACCCTTTGGTTTTAGGCGAACATGTTGAGCCACCACCGCACTATCGTTTGAGTTGTGACACTTCTATGTTTAACAGTCTTGAGAGAGTCTAGACGACACTTAGATTTTTTACTCCTCATAGGGACACAGGTTTCAAGGGTTTTTTATGAAAAAATTTTCACGAAAGAATTTAGATCTTCTTAAAATTTTGTGACACGAGTGGCACTTTATCCGGTGTAATCAAAGTGATAGTCGATCCTGGTCTAGAAGACGTCTATAAGTGTCTATCGCGCAAGTGTATGTTGCGTCATGAGTCACTGATTCCACGAGTTATCTCCACGTGTTTCCCCTTTCTCCTCATGCCTCTCATTTACCCCACACTCCTCTATCATCTTTGAAAAGCTCTAATAGTTACTGTTTATTTAAATATTTGGCATGAAATTTTGACTGATGGATTACGAGCTTTTTGGGATGAGAGGTTAATTTCAGGTTTTGGATTGCAGCGACGACATCAGCAGGACAGTATGCAGCATCTCTTCTCTCTGATCGATGCTTGGACTTTCTACTTGCAGGTCGCATCGATTTTCGTTGGGGTTGAGCTCTTTCAACCTCAGGAGAATTGATGCAACCTGCGTCGCTTTGTTATTATTATTATTATTATCGCACATGTTTTTTTTATTTTTGTAGTGCACGCTTTTGCGCATTTTTTGTTTGCTTTGTAGCATCGAGTTGTATCACGCATGTTATGAGCGCTTGGGTGTATTTTGTATCGCACATTTTGTTTGTGCAATTTTGTTTGGCTCGTTGGTGTGACCGACCAATGAAACCCTAAATGCGTAGGGCCGGTATTTTAGGAGGTAGGTTAATTAGGGCAAGCGAATTCAATTAACTATTTTATTATAATTTTCCTTATACCTACAGCCGGGCCTGACTCGAAAATTTCACTCCACCTTTTTGTCAATTTGCCGCTATTGATATAATGATTTCTGCCATTATTATTGAAATTCGTAAGTTATGACATGGGCTGCCATTTTCAAAAGCCTTAGAAATCCAAACCCTAATCCCTCCTATAAAACCCCTCCTCATTCCTCCTAAAGCGGCCTGCTGGAATAGAACTGACGAACCTGTTTGTGGTTTCATCGGTTCCCGCCCAGCGTCGCCGAAGCCTACCCACGTTTTCTCTCCCGACCAGTGTTAGCGAGCTCTTCCTGCCTGAAGCCGCTCCCTCTAGTGAATTTCATCCCCTGCGGCAAGTTCCCAGAGCCCCGATGCCCTCTCCTCCTCCAGTCCCGGACCGATTCGGCGAGCCTCCGGCGTCCTACCTCCTTCCAGTTGGTTGAGTTCCTTGTTCCACAGCTAGTTGCTTCTGCCAAAGCCCCAGCCCTTTGTCGGCAAACCTCCCTCTGCCAGACATCATCATTGCGAACCTCCCTCTGCCAGACATCATCATTGTGAGTGGCCTCCAAGCAATCCTGACCTCCCCCCCCCTAAAGTACCACCTTTGGAGTTTCCAGCACAATGGCGGCCTATAGCTTCTCCTACATCCGTCCAGAACCCCTCTCAATTGTTGTCACTTCTTCCTTGGTATACCTCTTGATCACTCTGCTCGTAAACCTTAGTTAATTTATGCTCAAATATTAAATGAATAGTTAATTGTTGGAGTTTGCCCTGCTAATTTCATCTCTTGAATATCGTTTAATTTTCCATTGTTGTGTGTGTTCGCCACCAGATTTTTGTGCTTGTGGGATTAGTTTCATAACGTTGCATGTTTGTGCGGTAGCGTCTTACGTCTGTTGTGACACCTTGGTCGTTTTGGTCGTTTAAAATAGCCCGTGTAGTGTCCTGGCGCCGCCTTTATTTTTAAAAAATGGCTCTTTTATATTTTCAAACTACAGCCCTAGATTTTAGATCACATCATAACCCCTCGACTAACATTGATGCTTTGCGCACCCAGCTCCAGCATCTCCAAGGGATGACCAGCCGCTTATCTGGCTCTGTTGCATCGATCTCCAATGAAGGTATATCATGTCTCTCCTATAGATCCAACTGGATTGTGGACTCTGGTGTCACACACCATATTACTCCGCATAAACCTCCTTAGTGCTTACAATCTGCACATCCCAAGTTCATCACTGTGGTCAACGGTGACACTACTCTGGTTTCTGACGCTGCTAATTTGCCCCTCACTCCAACCTTCTCTCTATCTTCAGTCCTTCGTGTCACGAGATTGCCTTTTAACTATCTTTTTGTTAGCCGTTTTACTCAGCACCTTGATTGTTGTGTGATTTTTTCTTCCTCCTTTGTTATGCAGGATCGACGAACGTAGAATATCATCGGTAAGGGGCGGCTGTCTAATGGACTATATATCTTGGTTGTTCCACCTATGGTTCTCTCCTCAGTCACTTCTGTTTATTGACATCGACGTCTTGGGCACACTCCCCTCCAGATTCTCAAGAAAGCTCTTTTCGGTATCTCCCTTCGTGAATTTACTTGTAAATCATGTATCTTTGACAAACAACTTCATTCGTCTTTTATTCCTAATTGTACTCAGAGTAGTGCTCTTTTTGCTTTAGTACATTCTGATATTTGAGAACAGTATAAAACTTCCAGTATTTATGGTTATCGTTACTTTGCTACATTTATTGATAAACTCATGCATGACCTGGTTGTATTTACTATGTGATCGTGCTGAAATTACATCTACCTTTTGTGTGTTTATTACTGAGACTCGTATTTAATTTTGTTGTACTCTAAAAGTACTTAGCACCGATAATGCGTGTGAATATACTGGCCATACTTTTTCAAGTTTTTATACTGTGTTTGGAATCATCCATCAAACGTCATGCGTTTATACTCCCCAACAAAATGGTGTGGCCGAACCGAAAATTTGTCACCTTCTTGACGTCGCCCGATCGCTCATATTTCAAATGCAGGTACCCAAAAATTACTGGAACTTTGCGGTCGCTACTGTCCGCCAACTCATAAATCGCATGTCCTCCATTCTCAACTTTGCGACTCCATTTAGTCTTTTTTTCTTTCAAGCCTCCTTTTTCTGTCACACCTCTTGTTTTTGGATGTACATGCTATGCCCATACTCTTGGTCTTTTCACTAACAAGCTTGCTCCTCACGCTATAAAATGTATGTTTGTTGGATACTCCCTCACTCAAAAAGGGTATGTGTGCTACTCTCATGTCGATCGCAGAGTGGTTGTTTCCAGTGTTTTAAATGTCGGCCGACATGTCGGCCGACATGTCTGATTTCAAGTAAAACCGATATGCTTTTTCAGTTTAAGTAAAAAATTTCGTTTTTATTAAATTCGGCCGAAATTTCGGTCAAAACCCAAAATTTTGGCCGAATCCGAGTAATAAAATGTCGGCCAACATTTTATTATTTCGTTTTTTTTATTTCCTATAAAACTGACCGAGTCGTGCCTCGTGCCCTAAAAATTGTCGATACGGCGCTGAGGAGAGAACGAAAGTCGCCCCTCCCTCCACCTCTGTCGCCGGCCACTTCCTGCTCCTCCCTCCTTCGTCGGCGGTGAGCAGCGATCGAAGCCACTTCCGGCTCCTCCCCCTCCTACTCCTCCGTCGGCGGTGAGCAGTGAACGAAGCCACTTCTTACTCCTCCTTGGTTGGCAGTAAGCTTCTTTTTTGGTTTCTTATTGAGTTTTTCATTCGCTGATATTTTGCCCTAAATTTTCCCTCGAGTTCTTGTGGAGTGCGGCCATGAGCTGAGAACGAAGTTCGCTCCTCCCTCCTCTGTCGACGGCCACTTCCTGCTCCTCCCTCCTCCATCGGCGGTGAACGAAGCCACTTCCTGCTCCTCCCTCCTCTGTCGAAGCCACTTCCTGCTCCTCCCTCCTCCTCCGTCGGCCGTAAGCACCTAGTTCTTGATTCTCTCTTAACTCTTAAATGTCTTCTTCTTCCCTCCCTCTTTCTCCTGTCATTGTCCTATAGTCTTGCTTGTTTGGAGCCTAGATAATCGCTTTGTTCTTGTTTTATTGTTTTATGAGCATTATTGTTGACATGCTTTCAATAGTTAGATGAGTATCTTAGTGTTGTAACTATTACACTTACATGTTCTAAGTTGCACGATTCTTGAATTTAGGTCAGCCATATGGCCCATATCAAATTGTTACTACATTAATGATTGTTTAGAAGCTATGTATTTGGTGATATTACCGTGTTGGTTTTCTTATACTTAATCTAGTTTTGCATATTTTTCGTTGTTTTTCACTCTAGTATTGTTATTGAAGTGTTCTAATTATTTTTGGTTGGATGTTTTAGCGAGTGCAAGCTCTCTTTTTTCTTCAATAATTTTAATGACTTATTGAATTATGTATGAGAATTCAAAATTTAATTTGATTATGCTGAATCATCGAAGTTTCTAAGCATGAAATTGCTTGGGTTTTAAAGTATACTAACATCTAAACACTTTATATTAATTTGGATAGGAAGAAAAATTCTTCTGAAACATGAAATAATCCTTCATGATGATTGTCACTTGTATATATTGGTTTCTTCTGAAACATGAAGTGCTTATAGATGTTCATTCTAGTGTGTACTACAAGTCTACAAAGATTCTGTGAGAATTTAAAATATAACAAAATTATTATTCCCAAAAAATAAATTATTACATAGTACTACCTTTTCTCCTGCCATTGTCCGCTTAACTCTTAATTATGAAGTCATGAAGTGCAAATATATTATAGCTCTTTTTAAGCTTTCTTATACTTTATTCTTGTGTATCAGTGTATGTCTCTAATTACAGATCAACCAAGTCCCTGTTATTAAAAGTAGAACTCGTGATGTCGTCTGAAGCTTCAACAAAGGAATCAAGTACTAAGCTAGGTAGAGATCTTTTTTGGTCTCACGGTGAGAAGGTTGATGCGAAGGACACAAATAGGGTTCGATGTCGGTATTGCAGTCATGTCCTAAGTGGAGGGGTGAGTCGGCTGAAGGCACATCTAGCTGGGATACGAGGCAATGTTAAATCATGCCCAAAAGTACCAGCAGAGGTGAAAATTCAAGTTGATGCTGCTTTAAAGTCACAACTAGTACTGAAAGAAGCCAAAATCGCCAGATTGGAGGCAGACCGTGATGAAGTAGTAGTTGGAGGTGCAATGGATTCAGAAGACAACTCTCAATCACATGGGAGTTTGTTTTCTAAAATGAAGACAAAAGGACCTTTGGATATACATTTCCAAATACCTGCGGATAGTGTTGGACAAACAAGTAAAAGTGGGAAGTTGGCATTAGGAGGAGATAGGTGGAAGAAGAAAATAAGGGAGGATACAAACACATATATCGCAAGATGGATATACGAGGCCGGTGTTTCATTTAATACTGTGACGCTTCCTTCCTTTGATCACATGTTACAAGCTATTGGGCAGTGTGGGCAAGGGTTGAAAGGCCCTACACCATATGAGTTGAGTCAAAAACATCTCAAGAAAGAGGTTGAGCGAACAAAAGAATCATTAAACACATTCAACGCTACTTGTAGGTTGAGTGGTTGTAGCATTATGACTGATGCATGGAGTGACAGAAAGGGAAGGAGTATTATGAATATTATGGTTCACTGTGAAGCGGGAGTAGCATTTTGGATGTCAAGGAATGTCTCATCTGACGTTCATGATGAAAAATTCATTTTTGATTTTGTTGACGAGGCTATCGGATCTGAGTCTGGACCGGGAGAAGACAATGTGGTGCAAGTTGTCACGGACAATGCATCTAATAATATGTTAGCGGCAAAGATGCTATCTATGAAAAGACCTGTCATATTTTGGACGTCCTGTGCGGCCCACACGATTAATTTATTACTTGGAGATATTGCAAAAATAAGGCAAATCAAAAATGTCATCACACTTGGTCGTATTTTGACAGTCTTTATATGTGGACATACCATTTCTCTTGATTTGCTGAGGCAATTTACAAAGGATTTAAATTCTCATGAACTTATTCGGCCAGGAGTAACTAGATTTGCTACTGCATTTCTGTTTTTGCAAAGCATTTTAGATAAGAAGAAAGAGCTAAGAAACATGTTCTCATCGCAAAAATGGGAAAACTCAAAGTTAGCTAGCACACAACCTGGAAAAAGGGTAAAATACAAAACTTTGTTTTATAATTAAATTATGATTAACTTGTGTTACTTCTTACTTCTTAGTTCTTAAACGGTTATGATCAATTTTGATTTGTTTAAAATTACAGGTCGGTGCAATTGTATATAATGTGAAATTTTGGAAAGATACGGAGATTGTTGTTAGTATATTTGCTTCTTTAGTGAAGGTGTTGAGAAGAGCTGATGGAGATACGCCTTCTATGAGGTGGATATACGAAGATATGCTAAATGCTAAAAAAGAAATTGAGATAGCTCTAAATCATAATGAATCTCGGTATCTTCCCATATGGAAGCTAATTGAAAGAAGGATTGATAGTAAGTTGAGCACTCCCCTTCATATTGTTGGTCATTAGCTTAATCCATACTTTTATTTTGCAAATTGGGAAAAAATGGAGAAAGACGGTAAATACATGGATGTGATAATTGATTGTATGTCTAAGATGTATGGGAGGGATGTGGCTCTTCAAGATCGTATTGCTGACCAAATATGTCTCTATCGAAATAAGAGGGGATCTTTTGGAAGAGAAATTGCAAAGAGACAAAGTCTAAATAGTTCTCTTGATCTTGGTATAAATAATTTTAAATTTCTTAAATTATTCACTTGTTTTACTGAATAGTTTTTTAATAATTTCATGTTGCTAATTTTTTTATTACTATTTTTTGTTTAAATATAATTAGTAAATTGGTGGAAGTTTAATGGGAATGACGCACCTGATTTGAGAGACATGGCAGTACGTATTCTCGGATTGACTACTAGCTCTTCAGGTTGTGAAAGAAATTGGAGTACATTTGAGTTGGTAAGTTATTATTTATTTATAAGTTGTAATTCAATTTTTATATATTGATTATCTCAAATTTTATATTAATTGGATTGATTGACTTTATAAATTACAGATTCATACAAAAAAGAGTAATAGACTGGATGATAAAAAATTGAATGATCTTGTCTTCGTAAAATTCAATGCAACTCTAAAAATAAGGTCAATGGATGCTAAAAGAGATCCAATAGCTGCAAAAAACTTTGAAGATGGAAAAGTGACAGAGTGGTGGGTGGGCTCCAGTTTTTCAAAGAAATCAATTGATGATGAAGATGATGAGGTCTTTCCTGGATTGGGGTTGACTTGGCAGCAAGTGGCGGAGTGTATGGATGTTGATACAGAACCAAGAAAAAGCTCTCATGAGTCTTGTCAATCTTCAATGACTCTGAATACTAAATCATCAAAGAAGAAAGACAAAAGAAAATTAGATTGTGTCGATGAAGAAGAGGAAGTAGAGTTATCCGCTTCATCAGAGGAGGACCTCATTGAAGAGGAGATTTCAGAAGGTGATTACGAGACAGATAACGATGAAACAAATCAAACAATGCGTTCGGAAGGGATCGAGGATGATTGAGGTTAGTCAAATAGAAGTTGACTTGCAACTTGTGTACAATGTTGTTTAACATGTTTAATTTGTCTTTAATTCGTGTAATTTATATTTGTAATAGGTTCAGCTTTTGGAGAAGTCGAGGAGAGTATTTTACGAGTTTAACTTTTGGACAGAAGTATGATAACATGTTCAATTATTCTAATTTGTCACTATGATGGTTTAAATTTCAGAGTTTAAGTCTGTTTTGCGAGTTTAAGTCTTTAGACATGTTAGAAATGGTTCATCCATGCATGATGTTTAATTTTGCTACAGAAATCTCTCTTGATAATCTATGCTATATGTTTGTGTATATCCCTTTTCATTAAACTTGTCTTAGTGGAATAATATTCAAATTTGAATTCTTATATAAAAAAGACCGCAATATTTTGCATTTCCATCATTAACCACCTTTGGTGCAAGTGTACAACCCCGTATTCGCGAAGATTGGGCCCCAAAACAAGGTAAGCAAGTTTTTAAGCTTTTTGGGAGTTTTGCACTCCTAGGGGCCAATTTTTGGTGAACGTGTAAAACATACTAGTAGGGGAGAAAATTTTTCTCCCCCCAAGGCGCTCTTGGCAAGCCGCCTCAGGCCGCCAGGCCACAAGCCGCCCAGGCCGCCAGGCCGCAAGCCGCCTCAGGCCGCAAGCCGCCCAGGCCGCCAGGCCGCAAGCCGCCTCAGGCCGCCAGGCCGCCAGGCCGCAAGCCGCCCAGGCCGCCAGGCCGCAAGCCGCCCAGGCCGCCAGGCCGCAAGCCGCCTCAGGCCGCCAGGTCGCAGGCCGCCCCAGCTCGCAGGCCGCCCCAGCTCGCAGGCCGCCCCAGCTCGCAGGCCGCCCCAGCTCGCAGGCCGCCCCAGCTCGCAGGCCGCCCCAGCTCGCAGGACCTCCCCAGCTCGCAGGCCGCCCCAGCTCGCAGGACCTCCCCAGCTCGCAGACCTCCCCAGCTCGCAGGCCGCCCCAGCTCGCAGGCCGCCCCAGCTCGCAGGCCGCCCCAGCTCGCAGGCCGCCCCAGCTCACAGGCCGCCCCAGCTCGCAGGCCGCCCCAGCTCGCAGGGCCGCCCCAGCTCGCAGGCCGCCCCAGCTCGCAGGCCGCCCCAGCTCGCGGGCCGCCCCAGCTCGCAGGCCGCCCCAGCTCGCAGGCCGCCCCAGCTCGCAGGCCGCCCCAGCTCGCCCAGCCATCTTGCCCTCGGGGGAGTTACCCCTTTACCCCCCGGCGTAGCGGTTTCCTATTGGCCCGAGGCCTTTTGGCCGTAGGGGTATTTTGGTCATTTCTGGCCAGGACTTTTGGAAAACTATAAATAGACCCCCTTGGGTGCCTTGGAGAGGATCTTCTTCTTCTTCTTCTTCTTGCTTGCTCCTCCCTTAGCTCCTCCTTGGTAGAGTAGAGAGGGCTCCTCCAAGGCACCCTAGCTCGAGCATTGGCTAGGGAGGGGAAGTGCTCAGGTAGCCTTCCGGGTGTGAGGTGGGACCTCCGCGCTAGAGCCGAGGGTCTATTCCTAGTTTCCCAAGTCTTCGGTCCGTGACGTTCCTCCGAGTGTAGTAGGTGTGAGGTCACCCCTCTTTTGGGACCCGAACTCCACGAGAGACCAGGTTTCTGGTTTCAACAGCAAGGTTAGAAAAATATGCTACTCCTGGAAGGCTTCTGGATCATATTTAGCATTCTCAGGGTTCATTTATAAAAATATGGTACAATATTCTTCATTTTTCCAAGAGATTCAGAGTATTCTTTTATTTATTGTACTTTAATATTTATTATTTTACTCAATCTGCTTGAAATATTTACTTGATGGTCGAACTAACCTGCAAATAAAAAAGGTGTTAAAGACATGTCATTTATCATTGTTTGCCAATATAAATAATAAAAAAGAACTTATAAAACAAATAATAATATATTATGTTAGATACAGATACTAATAATTTTGAAATCCGACATTTTCAAATGTCTCTGACATGTCTCCGACATTCGACATCCGACATTTAAAAACTCAATCCGATATGTACCTGACATCCGACATTTAAAACATTGGTTGTTTCTGCAGATGTCATCTTTCTTGAGGACCATCCTTTTCACTCCTCTCTTCCATCTCCTCTTTCACCTCCTCTTCTACCATATCCTAGCGTCCCTGTTACATCTCAACTTCCACCACTTCTTCCAACGTCGACTCTAGTGCACCTCAAACCACCACTTCGTGTGTACACCCGTCGTCCTCCCAAATCTAATGCCTTACAACGGTTACCCTCTACCAGCAATATTTCACAGCTTGTCGATCTGGCATCGACCTCTACGACTCATCCCTTGGCGAATTATGTATCATTACATTGCATCTCCACGCCTCTTCTTAAATTTGTGTTTTCTCTATCTTCCATTTCATCTCTAACTCTTTGCAGGAGGTTCTCCAACATCCTGGGTGACATGTGGCTATGTATGAGGAAATGATTGCCCTATGAGATAACCAGACTTGAGATCTTGTTCATCTTCCTCCAGGACAGACTTGTGTGGGATGTAAGTGAGTGTTTTCGATCAAACATGCTCCAGAAGGGACAATTGATCGCCTAAAGGATCGACTTATGGCTCAAGGGTTCACTCAGCAACAAGGCCTCGACCATGATGAGACTTTCTCACCAGTCGCTATGTTAAATATTTTTCTGGTCTTGATATCCTTAGTTGTTCATCGATAGTGGCTCTTACATTAGCTGGATGTCAAGAATGCATTTCTCAATGACGACCTTCTAGAAACAGTCTACATGCACCACCTCTCTCGAGCTTGAGACAACAGTGGAATCTCGTGTTTGTCACCTCAATAAATCAATTTATGGTCTCAAACAGTCTCCTAGCGCATGGTTTGACAAGTTTAGTAAGGTTGTCTATGATGTTGGATTCACTCAAAGCTCAGTTGACTTCTCCCTCTTTACTTGTCATCAACCAACCGACACAGTAATTCTCTTAGTTTACGTTGATGATATTTCGATTAATACTAATGACTCCACAAGAATACAAATGATTAAGCAGGACTTAAACTCGGTTTTTCAAACTAAAGATCTGAGAAATCTTTGGTACTTCCTTGGACTTGAGGTAGCGAGATGACCTGATGGCTTTGTCATATCTCAAAGGAAGTTTTGTCTTGACCTTCTTCATGATGCTGGATATTTAGGATGCAAGTCCGCTGACACTCCTATGAAAGTCAACAACAAGTTTTGCGCTCTTGACTCTGACTCTGATCTACTACTCCTTGGAGCTGTCACTTAAAACCGAAAACCATAAACTGAATTGGAACCAAAAGAAGCAGACTGAACCATTCGTGAATTATTAGGGTTCTGGTTTGAATTTTGGAACCGTGAACAACATTGGTTCGGGTGTGATTCTTTCGTTTTATTATCCGGATTGGAACCGGAACCGCAACATAGAAGTCTCAAGCAGTTTCAAGATTTTTAGACCCGATCCGAATCGGATCGAAGGAGAATTGAATCGCAACTCATTTATTATTATCATTATTATAATACTTTTTATAATTTATATTATTATAACATTGTTATTTTTTAAAAAAATCTATTTATAATATTTATACTTACTATTAATGGTAAACTGGTGCGATTTGAACCCAAATCGCAGTTGCACCCAAGGGTGTCGGATTTAGACTGAACAAAATGGCATCGCACCAAAACTGTACGATGTGATTTGACATAAGTGCGGTTTGGAGTCATGTTTTTGTTGTGCGGTTTCGATTTTTATACAATTATATAATGTATCTTTTATTTTACTCGCATCTTTTTCTGAATTTTTTTTTAATATAGATGGTGCAGTTTAAAATTTGTGGGGTCCGGTGCCATATAAAATTTTAGTCGCATATTTTTCTGAAATTTTTTTTGCCCAACCAAACCGTTTGGTGCAGTTTTGTGGTTTTGCGGTTTTAGTTTTTAACTTTCATTCATGATTACTATTTTTTATACAAAAAAGTACTCCCTTAGTGTAACGCAAAATTCTTATGTCTGGGCCCCAGACTTTGAAGTCCCTCTTGCAAAAAAATCGAACGGGTTTACTTTCCCCTCTGGTTTTTTATTTTAACCTCCCTCTTTCATTCTGCGAAATTTTATTTTGGTTTTGGATGGAACCGATTGGAACCGGGCCGAACCGCATAGAACCTGACCGAACCATTAGTGACTGATTTGATTTTTGTTCTTGTTAAACCGTAATCGGAACCACTGACTTGACGGTTCCAAAAATTATGTTGGAATCGGAACCGGAACCAGAACCGGAACTGGAACCGGCCCAACGAAACAATGTTTTGGTTCTAATTTGAAAAATTGTTACCTCAGCAGTTCGGTTCACGGTTTTAGCAGAACTGGAACTGAACCGGAACCGTGACAGCTCTACTACTCTCGAACCCAGAGTATTATCGTTGTCTTGTAGGAAAGCCGATATATCTTACTGTGACAAGATCTGATATCTCTTTCGTTGTTGGCATTATTAGCCGATTTATGCATGCTCCACGGATCTCTCATCTGCAGGCCATTGAGCGCATCCTGTATTACATGCGGTATGTCATGTTATCGTTTGTTCTTGTAATTGTTGGGCCTTTGCATTTTTTTCTTGATCATCCTCCAACTTTCTAGCAATATCCACCAACATCTTGTAGTTGGCGGTTTTCATTGTCAATAATGGTTGCCCGAGTGAATCACGCATGCCTTCTCTAAAATGCGTAGCATTTTTGCCCTGCATTACCGGGTAGTGTACCAACATAACGAGATAAGTAGGTGAATTTCCGCTCGTGTACAGTGACACTCTTATCGCCTTGTGCCAGTCTGAGATACTTCTCTTGTAGGATTTGTTGCTCCATGAGAGGTACAAACCAGTTGGAGAGCATTGTAACGAATATGAAAGAATTAATAAGTTGGGACTGAATGAGTAAAAGAAAAGGAGTCCAGATTAAAGTTTTACCCTCTGGGCCGTCAGCCAAATGCCTGCTCCACCATCGGTTGACCTCGCCCTCAAGTAGGGAGACAGCTAAAGCCACCTTTCTATTTTAAGGGCACTGCATCAATTTCAGAATATCCTTGGTCTTAAATAACCAATCTTCATTTTCCATGAGATTTTCTTCTCTATTGAAGTTGGATGGGAGTTCTCTAAAATTCCTTAGATAAATCTTCACGCCAATCTTCACGTCAATCTTCACGATAGCAGTTGCAGGAGCTAGGACTAGAGCCGTTGCTGGTAAAGTATTTATGAATTCCATCAGGGCTGGAGTTATGGCCCTAGCAATTTCAGCTGCAAGGTACCGGTGTTGTAGGTGCATTAATATCATCTAAGACAATCTTAGGCATTCTATTTTGCTCTGAAGGTTTGTTTGTATGATTATGTTGCGGATCCGCCGTCAGTTATCGTGTGTTATTATTATTATTATTATTATGTTGAGTTGTGTTGTATCGAGTCGTTATTATCGAGCCGTAGTCTTACCGTCGTAGTATTTTTATATTCACGCATCTATGATTGTATTTATGATTATACCATTATGAGTTCTTTTTAAAGGAACTTTTGGGGTCATGAAAGTTATGAAAGAAATTTAGTAAGTTTCTCTTTTCTCTCTAGTTCTTCTCTTTCTCTCTCAAGATTCTTTCTCTCTCTCTCTCTAGTTCTTCTCATCTCCTCCCTCATTCTAGGGTTTAACCCTAATGTATCTCCGCCTCCTTCCCCCACAATCCTCGGCCCGTAACAACTTTGTATCAAAGTACTTTCCTCCCCTCCGGTCGCCGTTCCCGCCGCTTCTTCACCGCATCCAGCCGACGCTGCCTCCCTCCAGCCCCCGCACGCTCTGTTGGCGCATCCAGCCCACTCTTCCACGACTGCTATTCTTCCTCGCCTTCACTCTCCCGCTCCTCTTCCTCGACTGTAGACGCACCTTCCGTCAGCAAACTGCTCACCGCCAACACGCTGCTCTGCCTACGCCTGTCTCCGCTATTGGACAGCGGCCTTTTCCGCAAATCCCACCTCGAGCCACCCGCCTTCCACCTTCCCCATTACAGAACCTCCGGCGCACCTTCTTTTCAATTCTTTTTTTTACTTTCTGTGGACCCCACCGATCTTTCCCTCTTTATTTCCCTTCCTTTTCTTTGGACCTTTTGTTTTTATTTAATTCCAAATCTACTTGTCCCTCATCTTTTTAATTTTATTCCTTTATTTATTGTCTACTCCCCTCCCCATCATCTTTTTTAGTTAAATTTTTCCTGACCACACGCATCACATCAGCCATCATTCCTCTTCTTTTTTTTCTCAAAATATATTTTCTTCTCCACAACCATGACATCTACCTCTCCCCTCTTCCAACACAGTTACCTAATTAATTAATTAACATGTTAATCAAGTAATAACTTATTCTCAGTTATTATTTAATTAAATATTTAACATTTTCATCATGTTCCTTAGTGTCGTCGGCCGCACCGCGCTGCTTGCCCGGCTCGCCGAGCTGGACCGCCGCATTACTCTACGAGCGGCTCGACTCGGCCACGTGGATGCTCAGCTCGACCTCAAGCTCGAGGCCCTCCACATGTCTCACGACTCGTTGGTGGTTTTTCTGTCACCACTGCCACCGGAGCTAGATTCGTCGCCTCCCCCTCCAATGATGGTGCCACCACCGTCCTCCGTCGTTCATGAAGCACTGCCGCCGACGACGACAACGTCTTCGCCGCCGCCGCAGCCATCGTCGTCGAGGCCGCCGCCACCTCCACCGCTGCCTCCTCTACCGGCTCTTATTCTGCCAGCCCCGGCATTGTCGCCCCCTCCGGCCACATCACCGCCGCCATCGTCGTCGTTGTCGCCATCGTCATCACCACCAACTCGACTCATGCAGTCGCCGCCACTGTCGTCTTCACCGCTACCATTCGTTGTCGATGTACCACCTCTCTCCACGGTGGTCGTCCTTCCACCGTTACCTCCTCCTTTTCGGTCACCCGCTCTGCCGCTGCCGGTCATACCACTACCTCCCCTACTGGCACTTCCTCCGCCGGCCCCGACATTACCGTATCCTCCGGCCATCTCACCGCCTCCTCTCCCGGCTCTTTTCCCGCCGGCCCCCGCCTTGCCGCTCCCACCGGCCACAGCGCCGCCTCTTCTGCCGGCCCGTGCACTGGTGACCCCGACGGACCCGTTTATGCTGTTGTTCGTTGTCTCTCCACCCTCCCTGCTGTTGTTGCTCACTATCGCTCCACCGACCATGCGGAAGCCATTACTTTCGCCACGCGTCTTTTTGTCGCCACCGTTACTCGCCGCTACCGCTACACCCGATCAGACATTGTTCTGGTGGGAGATCAAGCTGCCCGAGCAGCCGACCATCCACATGGAGTTCGAGCTTGGGGACAAGCTCAATGTCAAGGACGGATGGAGTGTTAAGGATCCGCTGTCAGTTATCGCGTGTTATTATTATTATGTTGAGTCGTGTTGTATCGAGTCGTTATTATCGAGTCGTAGTCGTAGCGTCGTAGTATTTTTATATTCATGTGCCTATGATTGTATTTACGATTATACCATTATGAGTTCTTTTTAAAGGAACTTTTGGGGTCATGTAAGTTATGAAAGAAATTTAGTAAGCTTCTATTTTTTCTCTCTCTCTAGTTCTTCTCTTTCTCTCTCAAGATTCTCTTTCTCTCTCTCTAGTTCTTCTCATCTCCTCCCTCATTTTAGGGTTTAACCTCATTGTATCTCCGCCTCCTTCCCCCACAATCCTCTGCCTGTAACAGATTACTACATGGTGTTTGAAAAATGTAAGGAAAAATCGTCATCACTAAAAGTTTCATGATTAAAAAAATAACTATGGAAAATATCTAGCGTCCACATATAGATCCTTAGGGCAAGATTAAACTTAACAACTCTAACATTGAAGAGGTGATTCTGATGAAATCATAAGGTTCTCTGAAGTTCTAAGGTTCAAATGATCATAATCCTCGCCCTAATACTAATTGTAACACGTTTTCCTAGTTCAATAACATTTCAAAAGCCCGGCGGATACTCAAGATATGAAATAAACTAAGCAACAATAATAGATTTGATATCATAGCAGAAAATAACTTTAAGTATACAGTCAAAATGAAAGATTGGAGCTTGGGTTAAAAAATACCCCAAAATCGGATTAACAGAGCCAACTAGAATTGCGAAGTACAACAAGTTCGAATAACCGAAAATTTAACTAATGCCTAATACATTTAAGTTCACATGTAAGTGATACATCATACTGAAGGGAAAGACAAACTAATATATAAAAACCCTTGGAAGCTCATCCTAAGCAAATGTCCCGACCTGTGTTCAGTATAACGTTTGAAGACGGGTTCAGTATAATTGGTGAGTGAGATAAACTCATCTTCTCAGTGTGCTAAAATGAGATAATTAAAACATGTATGAACATTTATAAATATGCAACAATTGAATCTAGGGACCATGAATACTTAGGGCCCGTTCGTTTGCACCGTTTTCATAGCCCGTTTTCGTTTTGAGTTTTCGCAGTTCCAATGTTGTTGTTCGTTTACCTCTGTTTTGGTCAGTTTTCTTTTTGACTCAAAACCTCAAGTTTTCACTCCTTCAATAAAACCACCTCTCTCAAAACACACCTACCGGCCTGCGTTTTCACGCATTTTGGAAAAGGCCGTGAGCCCGTCTCCTTCTTCCCGCGAAAAATACGTCGAAACCCTACCGCGCCGCCGAGAAATTTCACCGGGCAACGTCCTTCCCTGCAAACGCCTAAACCGTAGCAACTCCCGACGTTGATCTCCTCCCGGCGAACGTCCTTCCCTGCGTTATTCTTGGACTGTCACTGCAAACGCTGCCGTGAAATTTCTCCGGCTACAAGCGGCCCGATCTTCTTCTTCCTCCCGGGAGTGTCGCTGCAAACGCCTGAAATTGCAGGTCTTACATCTCCTTCCTGCTTCCTGCTATTCCAGCTTTCTCATACATTCTTTCACAGAACCCCAAGAATTTTTTTGATGTGCCTGCTGTTGTTTCCAAACGGAGGATTGACACTGTGATGTTTTCCGTTGCTGAAAATGGTTATTGCTGCTTGTGTTTGATTCCCATTTGAGAGTAGAGTTGCTGATTTTTGTTGGTTTTGCTTCTTGCGTTTCCCCTTTGAGAGGTGCTAATTGTTGAAATTTAATTTTATTGTTTTCTAGTTTTGAGAATGTTGATGATGAACTGTGGAAATTTGATGTTACTATGCTGTTGAATGATTTCTGTTATTGAAATCCCCGTTTCTCTTGTGAGTTCATTTCGTTGGAGCCACCTTGAGGGAGAGAATAAAGAGGTTTGGCTTGCTGATTCCGTGAACAGTTGATGAGTGAAAACTTTAAGTTGTAGCAGTTTTATTGGAGATGGAAAACAGTGAATGAGATAGTTTGATGTTGTATTTTGCTTCCCGTTGGAGAAATATTGCTGCAGTTGCTTTGTTGTTTTCGTGATTACCAATATGAGGATGTTGTTGAACACATTCAAGCGACAAATGAAGGGACCGCCTTCAGAGATAATTTAGCTATGTCAATGTTTGATGAATATCAAGCTCGAGCAGCGTAGAGTGCTAGCGTGATATAGTTCTTTCTTTGTCATCTTTTTGGTGTTATCATTTTGGAGTCACTAGTGCAATGTGATGTGCACCTTTTTGTATTATCAATCCTTACAAGACAGCTAGCGAGTTGAAGTGTTAGATCTTCTTAGTTATTCCAGAGCTTGTTAGGAGGAGTTGGTTGCGCGCGCAACTTGATAAATAAATATGATATCGCTATTATAGACCTTTATCAAGTTCTGATTATGATATTTTGTATTTTGAGGCATGCCTTTTGTAATGTTTAGCATGCCTTTTGTAATATGTAATCAGAATTCATTTTGTAATTCTTAGTATAATTATAGTCAAATCTGATTGCTGCATTATGTGTATTCCATTTTGTTATGACTGTCTTGCTGCATTTGGTAATAGGAACTAGTCATCATGTTTGACTAAAAAAATGGCTTGCCCAATGTCATGAAACCTGCTCTTTGTAATCGCTCTTTTAAGTCTTCATTGCTGATTATTCTGTGAAGTCTAGATCCTGCAAAAGAGTAGCCAATGCAAAATTCTAGGCTTACTATGTCAAAAAATTAATAAGGTTAGAAGATCCAATTATAAGGATTCACAAATTAGGTAAATATGAAATCCCCGACTCAAATTGAAAACCAGGTGCAAACGAACATAAGTTTTCGTTTTGCCTCAAAACGGAATTGAAAACTATGTTGCAAACGAACAGAAGTATTCGTTTTACCGGAAAACGAAAACACTTGATTTTTCGTTTTGAAGCAAAACGAAAACCGTAAATGAAAACGGTGCAAACGAACGGGCCCTTAGGGTATTTGTCCGTGTTATTGAATAAATAAACTGTAATTGCATAAATTACCATTTATGTAATTGTCGCATTATGATATTTATTTATAGTTTCAATTTCTTGAAATATAAAGTTTTTGTGTTTCGAATTCTTTTCTAATGTTTAGGTAAATGAATTTCATATTCCTTTTACTAAAGTTATGTTTCATGAATTGCTGAGTATATTATGATTATTGAGTCCCTAGTGGCAACCGGAGATGCTCTGGCCTGATGTGTCCCTTGTGTGGAACATGAATTCGCATTTGACTGTTTCTAAGCATGGAAGTGTGGATTGTCGACCCCATATCTAAGGCTCATATGATATGATGGACCCTATGAGTACGATGGGGTGCATCCATCAATCATGAGGGAAGCATCACTCATGCCCCCCGAATGATCGCCTAATGATTGGCACGATCATTACATTATGTCGACCACATGTCGCCGCTAGTCTGAGGCTTATTACATGTTTTAATCCATCTAGTTGCATTCATCCTTTTTAGTCATTTATGTTCTTACGAAGGGGAGCTTTGGTGCACCGGTTGAGGAGTTCTAGAAGTAGCCTCTTTCAAAAATGCAGGGTAAGGTTTGTCTACATTTCACCCTTGTGGTGGAACCTTTCTCTGGACTCTCGTTGTGCGGGGATGCTTTGTGCACCGGGCTGCCCTTTTATGTTCTTTCGAGAGGATGTAATTCTCATATCTTAGTATACGTGTTGAATCATAATAATTTTCTTAACATTTAACATGCAATAAAAGAGTACTTGTAATTTGATTTCACATGCATACTTATGCAACTTAGGCAATGAATCTATAATAAGTGATATGTCTAGCCAAGAAGAAGGAAATTTCTTACCTCGGCGTTGCGGCATTTGTAAACGCGGTGTGGTAGCATGGTTCTAAGTTATACTAAAATCTATACTATGATTCCCCTTCCACGGCCTAGATCAGAATACCTAAAATTTTTTGATGAAAGAACTGTTAGCAATCTATAAACCCATCTCCTTTATTTTCTTAGGGTAACATAAGACCCCCGGGTATTTCTTTACAACGCTAGTACCGGTGCTACCTATACATGAGTGAAAAATAAAGATTGATAAATTGACACCAACCAGTTGGGATGAGTGCATGTTTTTTCAGCACCCCTTATTTGTTTGTTGAATCTGATGCCTACGATACTATTTCTACTTGCTTTTTTAATCAACAACCTAAATTCTTTTTTTTGGTCCATTCTTCAGCTTTTACATACCTTATTTGATTGTGCTGTTTCCTTCATTGCGCTGGCAATTTAAAGCTGATTTTGGAATGGTGCTTTAGGTTTCTGTGGATATACCTCTTTGGGCCACAATTGGTGGGCATGACATTGACCGTCTTCCCTCAGCTTCCACGTGCTACAACACATTGAAGGTGCTTAGTTTTTATTTGCTCTGCAACATCCTTTAATTGTAGTACCGAGCTATTCTTACTTCAATATTCTTTGTATGTTATGTCAGATTATTTCTGTTATGTTGTAGAGCATAGCTTCTTATGATTAATCCCTGTTACGATCTATCTTAACCTGTGATTCTCCAAATTAACTTATCTCTTTGGCCTACTGATTTGCTCCTTATGGCATGTTTTTGTTTGTTTAGGGCAGTTACATAAATGCATTAAATACATTGAAGAATTCCATATTCTTATTTTTTGTTTAGTGGACTTGCAGCACAAGGAAATTGTTAGTGCAATAGCACAAGCTATCAAATGAGAATTTCATTAAAATAAAAGTGCAGGGAGATAACTCGCAAGGGATGCTCGCGTGTGCTCCCCCCGAGGTCCGGTTCCCTCAGAGATCTCCTCTCTCAAAGTGAGCGTTCCTATGACTTGTACAGAAGATAATCCTAACACTTAACCACTCTCTCTTGCATAGGAGGGAGTGCCCACTTGTCCAAATTTCATAGTTGTCACTAAAGGCTATCGATCCAAAAGGAATCTAAAAATTACATGGGATATCCCCTCTTTATTTAGAAGGTTGGTAATAAAGACGAGCGACAGCTGCATCTAAGGTGGGAGTGTCAGGTTCTCCCGAGATTTGTTGTCTGTTGGTGTATCATCTCATAGGAAATTGATCACACGTCAAATGATCCCGAGTGTGGCGGGAAAACGCGAGGAGAAGGAAATACATGAAGCTTAAAACAAGTTTTCTGAGTATGGCGGGCTTTCCCACAATAATCACACGTCAAATGATCCTTGTTCACAGACCTGGCCCTAGTGTCACGGAATGAGCGGCTCCCGGGACTGAACCGAGCAAAAAGAGCAGAGCCCTCAGCAACAGTGTCAGATAGACAAATCTGTCGACGATCATATCCTTGTTGAACCAAACTATACACCTCTGGTAAGGAAGGTAGAGGAGAGCGGCCAAGGATCTGAACACTGATGGGATCAAGGTCACAGTGAAGACCATGAAGAAACTCAAAGATCCGGTTTCGTTCTTTCCGGGCACGGACCAACACTTCATCCTCATGGTTTTGTTCTTCCAGGAGAGACGAGAGTAAGCGAATCGAGATGATCATACTCCTCGGGAGAGACGAGAGTAAGTGAATCGAGATCATCATACTCTTGGTAAAGCTGGGTAAACTTCAAGTAGTGGGTAGCAGGAGGATGATCCCCATGGCGTAAAAGAAAAATTCGTCGCCACAACTGAAAGATCTGAGCCGCATTACCCCGACAGGAATAGGTAATCGCGGCATGCTTACAAATGTCGGCGGCAGTGTCCAGAAAGAGATAGTTGCAGACAATAGACTCATGCATGGAGTTGGTCAACTAGGACATAACCAATGAGTTCTCGGAGTCCCATTGTGGCTAATCTTGAGAGGTAGGAGTAGGTGCCCTAGTAGTACCACTGAGGTAGCCAAATAGACAGCGGCTCTTGACGGCCAAAGTAACAGACCGAGCCCATGAAAGATAGTTTGTCTCATCCAACTTAATAGTAGTAATCTGAGGAGTCCCGTGATCATGAGAGACACGAAGTGATCCAATAGAAGACAGAGAAGCTGGAGGTGCACTATCACCGGAGGAGATATCCAGAGTTTCACCACTTCCCGACATCATAGGTGACTGAAGAGAACAATATCGGGCTGCGAACTTGGAGAAAGCTCACTCATAGAAAGAGGAGAGGCCCGGAGAAGCGCAATTACGCAAGGAGAGGAGGAGACATCCCTACACGGAGGGGAAACTGACGTCGGAGAAGCATTCGCAGTAGAAGTACGGCGCCAATGGCAAGTTCAGACAACCATGAAGGGAGGGAAAATATGGCGCCGACCGGTGCTTGCTGGGAGAGGGAAAAAACTTGTTGTCGGGCGCTTGCTGGGTGGGAACGGCCGAGCACTTGTTGTGAAGCAAAGGAAGCAGGGCGAGGTCGCGGAGGGAGGATGTGCGAGCAGGAGGACACGTGGAACAGCGGAAACGGTGGACGCGCGGGTTAGGGCACGACCTCTGATACCATGTTGTGAAGTGAAAAATATTCGTATTATTGAATAAAGAGAAGGCTCCCTCCTATATATAGGAAAGGAATACAACAAGGGCAATATAATAAAACATGAGAGAAAATAAATGTAATTATAACAGTATTATTTGTTCTTATCATTTTTATTTAGAGTTATATTTTTATGTAATTTTGAGTCAGGAAGATCAGTCAATCATAGCGTATGTTGCCCCCTTGAGCCTATAAATAGAAATTGAGGGATCTCATTTAAAGGTATTGAAAGATTGGAGCATAGAGCCATCCTTTGGTCATTTCAGTGTCGAGGCTGAGTCCCGGGTACGAAACCTTGGATCCCCACCAGCACCTTGCCGTCCACCACTTTCATTCCTCCACCAAGTGTCCGGGCACTCTTCCTCTCCCACCAAAAACAGCCGGCCACCATCTCCCTTTCCCCACATATTCCGGCCCTCCACCTAACAGACGGCCCCTCACTTTCTCTCCATTTCCCCTCCTATTCACTCCCCAACAACAGCCTACATTTCCCCCATCTCCTCCCATTCATCCACTAACAATAGCCCCCCAAAATCTCACCCGTCAATTCACTGCCACTGCACTATATCCCATTACAGCCCCCTCCAAAACAGCCAGCCATCAATTCCTTGCCCCATCCCACAGCCGAACTCCCCTCCGCTTTAAATTCCCTAATATAGACACCTAAAATTCATCCACGGTGATCACCAGAGACTTCTTCCGGTCTCTCATTATCACCACCATCTCCATCAAGTTTCCTCCATTTACAGTTTTTCGGCGATTGCTGGAAAATATCTTCGGCAACCAGCAGCCACCTCCGGACATGGGGATCAGATCTTTCAGTTGTGGCGACGGATTGTGCTCGACAACCATTTTTTTATGTGCTGAATATTTCTGTGTAGTCCTTAGAAATGCTGTTTTGTGCCGATTTTTTTGTGTCGATTGAGGGTCGGTTTTTGAGCTATTTTAGTTTGAGCTATTTCGACGTTTTTGAGCTACTTATGAGTTGTTTTGGCTATTTTGTGTCGTTTGGACGGCTAAAGTTGAGGTTCACAGTCTCGGTTGAGGACTGTTATGGTCGGATAGCTCTTTCAGACATTTCTTTTGACGTTTCTTTTGATTTTCAGATTTTAAACGTCTTTTAAAACATTACTGCTACGAATATCAAATGACGCAACCCAATTAAAAAGTGTGTACAATTTCAGTGGTTCCTGAAGCCCAAAAATAAGAGGATGACAAGATAACTGTGGTGGCAATGCGAACAAAAATGTGGATAAATGCAAGGCTGTGGTGAGATTCTTATTTCTTGAATTAAATTAAATTCACATAATTTCTTATTTCAGTTTTACTTTTTGGAATAAATATTGCCGGTGCATATGAGTTTAACTCAATGATATATCGCTATTGAATACATGTGGGCAAGGGAAAAACATAAAAACGATACATATTTCTGAGGAGATTATGTTATTAAAAACTCATGTTTCATGAAAATTACGATCAAGATAAGAACTAATTTAAAACTCTGCATGGAGAAATGTGAATGATTCAAATCCTATGATGTAGAGGCATCTACTGATGGATTCATCAACAGGGGTGAGCCTACAATTTCTCCCTTTGGGGGTGTGGTCAATTCAAGTTTGTATTCCGGAGCATTTTCTATTTTTTTGTAACTAAAATTAAGGGATAATTTAAGGATTAGTATTGAGAATACTAAAATAATTGCTTTATTGTAATGTAAGCATATTGTTATTCCCCTTTGTTTGCATGTATGACTATTCACGAAATATTTTTCTCACTTAGTCATAATTTTTATGACTAACCCGGTGTGGACCCATTTTTTTATAGAAACAGGAACCGCTTCTAGTACTCGGAAAGGAATTCCACTGGAAGAGTTGGCGAAGGTATGGTTGGAGATTTTTATAGGCATTGGCGAAGCTCGGGAAAGACACAAAGCATCGTGTACCGGTCCTAGTGGTGATTTTTGTATTGAGTATAGTTGAATGTTTGTAATCCCTTCATCGATGAATGTAAATAAATAAATGAATGAATAAAATTTATGTGTTCATGCTATTTGTACTGTGATGTTGCGACCTTTTTATTCAAAATATGTTCGATTCTCGAATCATTTGGGAAGCTCAGAATCAGGGTTTCACAACTTGGTATTAGAGGGAGCGGTTTTCAATAATTTGTCGTAGGCCGTACGAAGTTATAACGCAAGTTAAGAATATAATATAATTACTTTAAAACTTACGTATAAGAACCTCTAAGTTTATTCCAGTCAACGTCGTCAAGAGATTCGAGAAGAAAGTGAAGTTCAGTAAGAATCCAGATTCGAGGAAAGCGATAATGGATATCGTGATCAACTTTCAAATCATAAAGCTTGTTTTCGAGGACGAAAACCTTTTAAAGAGGAAAGAATTGTGACGACCTAAAAATGCGCCAATTAAAATTAATTACTTCCCCGATGACGATCAAGGGGCAAGAAACAATATAGATTTTTTGCGTATTATTTTTTTCGCGTTTTCCATTTCGTTTTATTGTTTAAATTTCCTTTATTTTGATATTGGGGGTGCTAATAGCCATTTCAAGTAGTGATAAATGGGCTGCCATTAATTATGGGCTTGTATTGGGCTGGCTGAGATTATTGGGCTGGCTTTTTTTATGTGGGCTAGCTGAGTTAAATGTGCTGGCTGGTTTTGGTGAGCTGGCTGGTTGGGTGTTGGTTGGTCTGGACTTTGGGTTTGTTTGGGTGGCATCTGGAGCGGTACTTGGCATTTACTTTCTGTTGGCCGATTACTTCTCTGTTATAAAGCGAGAACGAGTCACTGCTTCTCCCGCACTTTCAGTTCTGTCGCTGCTCTGCTTCTGCGATTCCGTCTTCTTTCTGCCGCTGCTCTATCTCTGTGATTAACTGCTTCTTCTTCTACTACTTCTTCTTCTCCTTCTTCTCCTTCTACTTCTTCTCCTTCTTCTTCTTCCTCTTCTCTCTGGCTTTCTCTCTGTGTTTCTGAGCCGTCGCTACCTCTGTGTCGACGAGTTTACTGTGTTATCGACCCTACAGTGTCGACGACTATCGCCTATTCTTCTGTGCCGACGGTTCTGTCGTACCGTTTAGGGCTTGTTGTTGCTCTACTGTGCCGCATAGGGCTGCTGCTACTGCTTTTACTTCTCCCTGCCTCTGTTGTTCTCCTATTGTTGCCTCTGCCACTGGTTTAGGGATTGCTGCCGCTTCTCCCAAGCTGCTCCTGTATAGATGTTGTCGCTCCCGAGCTGCTGTTGCTCCTTGTCGCTGCTCCCGAGCTGCTGCTGCTCTTTGTCGTTGCTCCCGAGCTGCTGTTGTACTGCTGATCTCGAGCTGCTTCTGTGTAACTGATGTGCTGTGAGCTGACCTTTTTCTTTCCCCCCTTTAACTGATTTGGCTTTTCATCCTCTCTACACTCTTAGGCTCTGTTTGGCTGGGTTGTTGCTGATAGAAAGCTGTTGATGAACTGTTGCTGATAGAAAAAGTGTTGATTCTGAAAAACAGAGTTTTGTTAAAAAACTGTTTGGGTGAAACAGAGTTTACAAAATGGAGTTTTCAAAAAATTGTTTGGATAGTCTCGTTTGAGTGAAATTGAAGGATTAGCAACCAATAATCAGTATAATCTCACTGATTGCATTCCCAGAACAACTCCTCTCGGTGGGAAGGAACAATTCCTAAAATTGCTTACCCAGCGCATCTCTCTTTCCCAGGATTTCTCTGGATCTATACCTTGCCGAAGAAGGGGGTGGAGGTCGCCGGAGAAGGAGGTAGAGGTCGGTGGACAAGGAGATGAGCGTCCATGGAGGAGGTCTTTTTCGTCGGAGCTTTGGAGGAATGAGCGGACGGGCTCGACGACAGCACGACCGGACTTCAAGAGAGCTACCGGCGACGCACCGGTGGTGAATCAGCGGCCGAAAATTCTGCTTGAGCTCTCTGATTTGCTGACGGGCACTGCTTCCGCCTTCCGCATGGCTTTCGCCTTACGCCAGAAGCACGGGAAAAGCACTTTTTTCTTGCGGATGGAGAATAGGAGAAAACAGTGGAATTTAGGAAACGGATTTTAAGAAAAAAGTCAATCCAAACACTACTTATTGCTAAAATCATGGTGCGGTTCAACCGCGCTGCCTAACAGCCGAACCAAACGCTACCTTAATGTTGTTTTGCTGCATTTAGGGTATAGTTTTAGGAATATTTTATTGCATATTTTGGTCCTCTCTCTTCCTTTATGTGGCTACTTTTAGTGGACTGTTACACATAGTTAAGGGCTGCTTTTGGTATCAAATTTGCTAAGTTTTGGGGGCTGGTATGTGCTGGACAACCATTTTTTTATGTGCTGAATATTTCTGTGCAGTCCTTAGAAATGTTGTTTTATGCCGATTCTTTTGTGTCGATTGAGGGTTGGTTTTTGAGCTATTTTAGTTTGAGCTATTTCAACATTGTTTATGAGCTACTTATGAGTTATTTTGTCTATTTTGTGCCGTTTGAACGGCTAAAGTTGAGATTCACAGTCTCGGTTGAGGACTGTTATGGTCGGATAGCTCTTTCAGACATTTCTTTTGACGTTTCTTTTGATTTTTGGATTTTAAACTTCTTTTTAAACATTACTGCTACGAATATCAAGTGACGCAATCCAAATAAAAAGTGCGTACAATTTCAGTGGTTTCTGAGGCCCAAAAATAAAAGTATGGCATCACAAGATAACCGTGGCGGCAATGCGAACAAAAATGTGGATAAAGGCAAGGCTGTGGTGAGATTCTTATTTCTTGAATTAAGTTTAATTTACATAATTTCTTATTTCAGTTTTACTTTTTGTAATAAATATTGTCTGTGCATATGAGTTTAACTCAATGATATATCCCTATGGAATAAATGTGGGCGAGGGAAAAACATAAAAGCGATACATATTTTTGAGGGGACTATGTTATTAAAAGCTCATGTTTCATGAAAATTACGATCAAGATAAGAACTAATTTAAAACTCTGCATAAGGAAATGTGAAAATTCGAATCCTATGATGTAGAGGCATCTACTGATGGATTCACCAGTATCGGTGAACCTACAATTTTGCCCTTCGGGGGTGTGGCCAATTCAAGTTTGCATGCCAGAGCATTTCCTATTTTATGTAACTAAAATTAAGGGGTAATTTAAGGATCAGTATTGGGAATACTAAAATAATTGTTTTATTATAATGTATGCATATTGTTATTCCTCTTTGTTTGCATGTATGATTATTCACGAAATATTTTTCTCACTTAGTCATAATTTTTATGACTAACCCCTTGTGGACCCATTTTTTTAAAGAAACAGGAACCACTTCTAGTACTCGGAAAGGAATTCCACTGGAAGAGTTGGCGAAGGTATGATTTGAGATTTTTATAGGCATTGGTGAAGCTCGGGAAAGACACAAAGCATCGTGTACCGGTCCTAGTGTTGATTTTTGTATCGAGTATAGTTGAATGTTTGTAGTCCCTTTATCGACAGATGTTAATAAATAAATGAATGAATAAAATTTTTGTATTTATGCTCTTTGTACTGTGATGTTGCGACCTTTTTATTGAAAGCATGTTTGATTCTCGAATCATTTGGGAAACCCAGAATCACGGTCTTCACAAATCACCCCCAGCCGGCCACCTTCCCTACCAATCCATAACTACCTCCCAACTTCCTATGTTAACCTATTATGCCACCTCGTAAATTTTAGACCTCAATTCCTAAAATTGCTCTCAACTGTTGGGGTTCAACCCCTAAATGTGCAGTTTTTGGTGCAGGATTTCAGGAGTTGCAACCTGGTTTTTGGGGTGGCTACCTTTTAGTGCTGTCTGCTTTTGGGCTGAATGGGCAGTTTTTTTTATTAAAAACTGTGTGCAGTTTTTCCTTTATAAAACTGCTGCGGGACCTTTTAAAACTACTTCTTCCCGATTTGAGAGTCTAGGTCTTGAGAAAGTAGCAGCCGGAACTCCCCAGCCCGCGCGCCGTCCTCGGCCGCCATCGCCGCGCCCGCACCGTTCGCCGGCCGCCATCGCCGCGCCCGCGCCGTCCTCGGCCGCCATTCCCGCTGCTGCAGGAAGTTTTGCCGCTGCTGTAGGCGGTTCTTCGCCGCTTGAAGGAGGTGTTTCCTCGGTGCTATTGGAAGGAGATTTCTCTACCGTTTCAAGGGCTTCTTCGTCTACGGTTTCAGGTGTTCCCTTTCTTGTCTTCGTTTGCTATTTTGCTTGAAGAGAGAGTAGGATTTTTATCCTTGTTGTAGAGAAGTTGTGGCTTGATCTTGGTGGTAGAGAGGAGTGGATTTGTGTGTCAAATCCGGAGGGCTTTCTAGGTTTTGGGCAAACCTAGATAAATCTTGTAATCCTTATTTATTATAGTGGATTTTCGTTGTGCCGTGCCCCGTGGTTTTTGACCTTCAAGTGGTGAAGGTTTTCCACGTAAATCTCAGTGTTCATCTGTGGTGTTGTTTTGTTTTGCTTCTTATTGCTTTGACTCTATTGATCGGTGGGGGTTGTTGTTATCTTCGGACCCCCGTTCCCTAACAAGTGGTATCAGAGGGAGGTTCTTTGGCTAGTCGTTTGTATTTCTCGGTTTCTAACTTGGTGCGGTAGGTGACGACCATCGGTCCGCTCCCTATCCTCTCTTGTTAATCCCTCTTGAAATAAATCGACTTGTGGACCGTAATAGAGTTGTTTGAGAAAGCAATGGAACAGAACACAAGGATGGTCAGTATGAATGGCAAGAATTGGAGCATCTGGAAGCCTCGGATGGAGGATCTTTTATATTGTAAAGATCTCCATGCTCCGTTGACGGGGAGACCTGCTCCAGTTAAGGATGATGAGGAGTGGAAGAAAATGGATCGAAAGGCAGTAGGGTTCATTAGACAGTGGCTCGATGACTCTGTTTTTCATCATGTTTCCACGGAGACCTCGGCTCAGGCCTTATGGAAAAAGCTTGAAGCCTTGTACGAGCGGAAGACTGCAGGTAACAAGGCATTTCTGATTAGGAAGCTTGTCAACTTGAAGTATCGGGAAGGTTCACAGATGACTGAGCATCTGAATCTTGCTCAAAGTATTATCAATCAGTTGGAGTCCATGAAGATCACTTTGGAAGATGAACTCCAAGCTCTAATGATCCTTAGTTCTTTACCCGAGAGTTGGGAGACTCTAGTAGTGTCGTTGAGCAACTCAGCACCTGATGGCGTGGTAACCATGGAGATGGTGTCTGGTTGTCTCCTGAACGAAGAACTGAGAAGGAAGGATTCTGGATCTTCCACTTCGAGGTGTTTTTCTCATGGAAGGAAGAGGTCGGTCTGTGAAGAAGGATGTGAAGCACAGGGACAGTTCCAGGAGTAAGTCCAGGGGCAAGTCTAAGAAGGATATCGAGTGCTACTATTGTAAGAAGAAGGGTCATTTCAAGAAGGATTGCTTCCAAATGAAAAGAGACCTGAAGGGCAAGACCAAGGAGGTTGGAGAATCCAGTGGTGATGCGACGACTTCGATTGTGGAGGCTGAGCCGTTATGCTTGCAGTGCAGTGGGTCGTCTTGTCCAGGACTGCGTTGACACAGACTGGATTGTGGACGGAGGTGCATCCTATCATTGCACTCCTCACAGAGATTACTTTTATACCTATTCTGCGGGAGATCTTGGTGTGATCCGGATGGCAAATTCCGGTGAGTCGTTAATTGTTGGTAGTGGTGATGTCCATTTGGAGACTGAATTGGGGAAGATTATTCTCAAGGGCGTTAGGCATATTCCTGACTTGAGAATGAATCTGATTTCCATTGGTAGGCTTGATGATGGTGGTTTCACAAGCATTGAAGGTGGAGGGATCTGGAAGTTGGTAAAGGGTTCTTTGGTAGTAGCCAGAGGAAGGAAGTGTTGTGGTCTTTATCGTACTAAAGCCAAGATCTGTGGTCCAAGTGTGAATGCGGCAGAGAGCGACTCTATGGAGTTATGACATCGCAGACTTGGGCATATCAGCGAGAAGAACTTGAAGATCTTGGTGAAGAACAAGGTCCTTCCGGAGCTATCAGGAGGGCTTCCTAATACGTATTCGCACTGCTTGGCCGGTAAGCAGAAACGTGTTTCCTTTGCTGATTCTGAACCAAAGAGGAAGGCGGAGTTACTATACTTGATACACACTGATGTGTGTGGTCCTATTGAGCCCAAGTCTGTGGGCGGAGCCGCTTACTTTGTCACGTTCATTGACGATCACTCCAGGAAAGTCTGGGCATATTCTGTGAAGCAGAAGAGTGATGTTCTAGCAAAGTTTGAAGAGTTCAGAGCGAAGGTGGAGAAGATGACCGGGAAAGAAATAAAGCGAGTTCGATCTGACAACGGGGGAGAGTACACTGGTGCCTTCGACGCTTACTGCAGAAGGCATGACATAGTACATGAAAGGACAATCCCGAGGACGCCGCAACAGAATGGGTTAGCAGAAAGGATGAACAGGACGATTATTGAGAAGATCAAATGTATGATTTCTCAAGCTGGCATTACCAAACAGTTTTGGGCTGAGGCTGTGCAAACTGCTGTATATCTGATAAATCTGTCTCCTTCTGCACCTCTGAATGGTGATATTCCAGAGCGTGTTTGGTCCGGGAAAGAAGTGTCGTACGGACATGTGCGGGTGTTTGGGTGCAAAGTCCACGTTCATGTCCCCAAGGAAGAGAGATCGAAGCTTGATGAGAAGTCCCGGGAGTGCATCTTGATGGGATTTACCCATGAGCAGTTTGGCTATAGACTCTGGGATCCTGTGAACAAGAAAATGATCAGAAGCAGAGATGTGATATTTGTTGAAGATCAAGTGGTTGGTGAGCATAATGCTGCGGAGTCACAGGTTCCACAGTTGCCACCTGCGGAGGAGAGACTCTATGCTGATGATGGGCCAGTAGAGACTGTTGCTGATGATGGGCATACTGAGGAGGAAGTTGGTGAGCTTATTCCTGATGAGGAGATGATTCCGGATGCAGGGGGAGCTCTGCCAGTTGATGTACCACCTGTGGTGGAGGTTCCTCTTGTCAGATCTGAGAGAGTCAGAAGGCCCAATACCAGGTATTCCCCTCATGAGTATATTTTGCTTACAGATAGTGGAGAGCCTGAGTCCTATGTGGAGGCTCAGAGTGCTGAAGATCGTGAGGCTTGGACAGCTGCTATGGAAGAGGAGTTGTACTCTTTCAGAAGAACGAGACGTATGATTTAGTCTCATTGCCCAAAGGGAAGAGAGCTTTGAAGAACAAGTGGGTCTTCAAGTTAAAGTTGGATGAAAATTGCTCTCAGCCAAGGTACAAGGCGAGACTTGTGGTGAAAGGTTTCAGTCAGAAACAAGGTGTCGATTTCGACGAGATTTTTTCCTCAGTGGTGAAAATGTCCTCTATCAGACTGGTGTTGGGTATGGCTGCCTCCATGGATCTTGAAGTCGAGCAGATGGACGTCAAGACGGCATTTCTGCATGGCGATTTGGAGGAAGAGCTATATATGGAGCAGCCCGAAGGCTTTGTGGCTAAGGGGAAGCATCATCTGGTCTGCCGGCTCAAGAAGAGCCTTTATGGGTTGAAGCAGGCACCCAGGCAGTGGTATAAGAAATTTGACTCTTTCATGATGAAGAGCAAATTCCAACGGACCAGGGCTGATCACTGTGTGTATGTGAAGAGGACTGAGAAGATGTTCACTATTCTGCTGTTGTACGTAGATGATATGCTGATTGTTGGGGATGACAAGGCCAGCATAGCTGAGTTGAAGAAGGAGCTCAGTGAGTCCTTTGAAATGAAGGATTTGGGACCGGCAAGGAAGATCCTTGGAATGAAAATTACCAGGGACAGGAGTGCTGGTCAACTATGGCTGTCTCAGTCTGAGTATGTGGAGAAAGTGCTGAAGAGGTTCATGATGGACAAGGTAAAACCCGTTGCTACTCCTCTGGCCGGGCACTTCAGACTTTCCAGTTCTCAAAGCCCCTCATCTGAGAAGGAGGTGGAAGAGATGAGCCAAATTCCTTATGCATCCGCAGTGGGGAGCCTGATGTATGCTATGGTCTGCACTAGACCAGACATAGCTCATGCTGTGGGGTCTGTGAGCCGTTACTTGGCAAACCCAGGGAAAGTCCATTGGAGTGCTGTGAAATGGATACTCCGCTATCTCCGAGGTACCTCAGACCTTTGTTTACAGTTTGGTGGAGGTCCACCAGAACTTATTGGGTACTCGGATTCGGATATGTCAGGAGATGTTGACACGAGAAGATCTACTTCTGGATTCGTGGTCACTTTTGGAGGGGGAGCAGTGTCGTGGCAGTCAAGGCTTCAGAAGTGCGTGGCATTGTCGACGACGGAGGCTGAATATATTGCGTTGACTGAGGCGTCAAAGGAGCTTATTTGGATGAAGAAGTTCATGCTAGAGCTTAATCTCCGACAGGACGTGTACACAGTTTTCTGTGACAGTCAGAGTGCTATATTTTTGGCCAAGAATCCCGCCTTTCACTCCAGGACGAAGCACATTGACGTGAAGTATCATTGGATTCAGGATGCTGTAGAAGAAAAGATATTAGTGGTGGAGAAGATCCACACGGATGAAAATCCCTCGGACATGATGACGAAGGTCGTCCCAAGGGAAAAGCATGATCTCTGCCGACGGTTGATCGGCATGATCCCCACCTGAAGGAGTCAAGGTGGGATACTCTCCTTTATGGTCTGAAGGGGGAGTTTGTTGGGTTCAGCCCCTAAAGGTGCAGTTTTTGGTGCAGGATTTCAGGAGTTGCAACCTGGTTTTTGGGGTGGCTACCTTTTTAGTGCTGTCTGCTTTTGGGCTGAATGGGCAGTTTTTTTTATTAAAAACTGTGTGCAGTTTTTCCTTTATAAAACTGCTGCGGGACCTTTTAAAACTACTTCTTCTTCCCGATTTGAGAGTCTAGGTCTTGAGAAAGTAGCAGCCGGAACTCCCCAGCCCGCGCGCCGTCCTCGGCCGCCATCGCCGCGCCCGCACCGTTCGCCGGCCGCCATCGCCGCGCCCGCGCCGTCCTCGGCCGCCATTCCCGCTGCTGCAGGAAGTTTTGCCGCTGTTGTAGGCGGTTCTTCGCCGCTTGAAGGAGGTGTTTCCTCGGTGCTATTGTAAGGAGATTTCTCTACCGTTTCAAGGGCTTCTTCGTCTACGGTTTCAGGTGTTCCCTTTCTTGTCTTCGTTTGCTATTTTGCTTGAAGAGAGAGTAGGATTTTTATCCTTGTTGTAGAGAAGTTGTGGCTTGATCTTGGTGGTAGAGAGGAGTGGATTTGTGTGTCAAATCCGGAGGGCTTTCTAGGTTTTGGGCAAACCTAGATAAATCTTGTAATCCTTATTTATTATAGTGGATTTTTCGTTGTGCCGTGCCCCGTGGTTTTTGACCTTCAAGTGGTGAAGGTTTTCCACGTAAATCTCAGTGTTCATCTGTGGTGTTGTTTTGTTTTGCTTCTTATTGCTTTGACTCTATTGATCGGTGGGGGTTGTTATCTTCGGACCCCCGTTCCCTAACATCAACAACCCCCACCCCCCCCCCCCCACCCCCCACCCCACCCCCCATACCCACATATCTTACTCCCCAGTCCTTCACAGCCAGCCACATCCCCATATTCCCTCCCACTTTCAAGTGGAACCACTCTCAAAATAGACCCACTACCCCACTTCAGCCCTAAGCAGCTAGTCTCTCCTTTACCCCTCAACTCCTTCACGTGGAACCATAAAATCACGTCTTCTCTCAGGACCTACCCCCCCTGCCTGCATTCCACCCACAGGAAGTGTTTTCCCTGCAGCCGGAACACTCGGAGTTGATCCTACAGCCATCCACACTCTCAAAATTTCTGCCCAGTCACCATTCAGCAGCCCCGCAACACTTCAGGTTGCTGTCCAGGCTCCAGGACAGCCAACTAGAGCAACTATTCGTTGAATTCAGACACCCAGTCAAGTTTCCAGGAAATCCTAATCCATTCCCAGCATCCGCTGCCGCTGTCCAGCAGTGGGCCTTCACTTAATGGTGTAGAACCAATCCCAGTTTGCAATTTCGGCATCCCGAATGCCCTCCGAAGACATCTCCAGCTCTCCCCTCAACATAGTCGTGGTATTCAAGATTTGCTTGTTGATTTTGTAGTTGAATATTTGTGTTGATTCTCGATTCACAAGATGTTGGTTTGTAATCATTGTTTCCGTTGGTTCAATTCTTTGTAATTTGCTATTTGATTAGTCGTTTACTTTTGTGTGCTCTTACATTTATACTGCATGTGCTCTCTATTTTGAGAAGTTTTCTTCTGTTGTGGTTTTCTCACATTTGCATTTATAAATCAATTTTTTATTGCGAGTTACAAATTCGTCGGATTCCTATTATTGCATGTTGTGATCACACATCATCACTCACATAGGACAGTCCTGCATCATATTGGTATGAGAGATATATTCCGGCTTAGATCAGAATACACGGGACTAGAACCTATATGTTTCACCATGTCATGTCATAGTAGCAAATGCTATTCTAATTATCTCTTTGATGAACTAGAGTCCACCCATTTTGTTAATCTTCTATTTGAGGAATTGGATTCCGCCACTGATCAAACACACAGAGTTTCCTCATGAGGACCCTCATACTAGCATGATTTTCCTGGTCGCCAACCCGTCACTCATAGAAATCGAGCTAACCATTTTCCACACTTTATTTTTATAATGGTAATTACCTTGTGGAGTACCAAAAACCCTATAGAGGTCATCATCATCAAGATAGCATCATGTGCAGTGGCCTTCCTAGTGTTCCGAAAACAGATATGTCAGTAGCCAAATTTCAACAATGCATTAGTGATCAATTTGATTGCTTGGATGATTATTTTGCTTACATGAAGAGTACCTAAAAGAGAATCCATAAAAAGGGGCTTAGGGATTTAGTCAATCCACTGATGTGTCTAGTAGTGCTCCCACTGACATAAGAGCCCCGACACTAAATTTTGATTCCTCTCATCTTGAGGAGACCCTGGCGATAAGACTTACCGCCGGCGGTAGCGCAGATAGGAAGTTGATTTCATACTGAACTTCAGGTGCGATCTCTACGACCTGGGCAGCGACCTGTGCGACCTGGGCAGTGGTTGGTGCAGTCTTTGCGGCTAGGCGATTAACCTTGGTGGTCTGGGTCTCAACATCTCCAGAGAAGACCGCAGGAGCAGGGGGCGACCTCGGCAAGCTAACCGGCTATCGCCCGGCAGTAAGACTTGTCGCCGGCGATAGAGCGGCTTGCCTCTGGCGACTTGGGCAGCGGCCTGTGGGTCTTGAGCAACCTGGCGGCCTGAGCAACTTCTATTTCCACTCGCCAATTCCTATTTTAGTGTTGTTCACTTCACTTTATGTAACCAGACATAACATCAGCTGTAACGCGGGTTTTATATCAAAGAAAGCCCGCCGCAAAAGAGGCATTTGTTGTGGCGGGCGAAGTCTGGTCTTGCCGCATGCTAGCGGCCAGCTCTTCTCCTCTGACTCACCTCTTCTCTCGCGACTCAAAGTAACCGGCTACTCGACAGTCATCCCCTCTAGTCCGAACGTTGTGGTTGTAAAACCCCTACCTAGTTTGACATCAATTCATAAGTCTGACCGAAACTTATGATGTGAAAACAAACTAAGCAACAGTATAACATGAGTATCATAATAACACTAACTGATGTTTACAGCGGTAGTAAATGACTGGAACTATGAATTAATAAAGTACCTCAAATATTGAAACACGGAGCCAAATAGGGAGTATGAGCGAACAATTGGACCCGTACTTACTGAAATAAAAAAATCTTGAAAGCGGGTCAACCCACTCGTCGATAAGAAAGATTTTTCCCCCAGTGAAACTAAAAATATAATTTGTTTAAAGTATAAGAGCATGCTTTTAAAATAACATTTGTATACAAATAAGCGTGAACTATGTTCAAAACATGTTTTTCTATTAAGTACTTAAATCCTTAAATGTCTGATCTGTATTGTGATCTTAAACTGAACTTTCCTTTAGATTTTTAAGATCATCATCATATAGAGATTTCTAGATTTGTATTGTGATCTTAAACTGAACTTTCCTTTAGATTTTTAAGATCATCATCATATAAAGATTTCTAGATTTGACTTGCATATGAAACAGTGATATCTCTTTTTTTATATATATATTTTTCATTCTTAATCTAGTAGATTTGTTCGCACATTCTAACGATTCGAGTCCCTACTGACGAACACATGCGCATTAGTGCCTCTCGGTCACAGACACGGACTCGAATCTACTACAACCGTATGGGGTGTCAACTCCCAAACTTGAGGCTCATAAGGTCTTGCTACGCCATGTGATTTTGATGGTGTGCCTCTATCGATCATGAAGAAAATTACTTCTCATGCCCCCTGTCTGAACTAATCATCTAGTGGTTGGTACGATCAATACACTATGTCGTCCGACTGAGGCCACTAGCATGAGGTTTGTTACGTATCGTAATTCTTTACTTTTAATTTAATTGCAATTAACATCTTTAAATGATTTTATTCGTGCGTTAAGATGTTATTTAACTGACATTTAGTATGTATTATTACACCACTGAGATTCAATTCTACGTATGTTTGGTAGTAATTGTTTATCTAAATATGAATTCACGTGCCACTAGTAATTCACGTCTTCTTGAGTGTTGTAGAAAAATATTCGTCTAACTATGAATTCATGCATTTCTAATGATCTGATCTCACATGTGTTCTGTAATATTATTTGTTTGAATAAAATTTTATGTAATACTGTTGATTTGATCACCATGAGTGTTCTACAATAAATCATTTGTCTTAATCTGAAATTTGTGTAGTGCGAATGATTAGATTTCTCTTATATACTATAATAACTGATTTGTTTGTTGTTATAGTCGTGCACTGATCTGAATGTCAAATTATACTAATTCAATCGACATTTAATACGTATTCATATACCACAGCTGATTCAATTTCATGTGTGCTCTGTACTAAAATAATTTCCTTAATATGAATTGATGTATTACTAATGAATGATGATTCATTCTCACATGCGTGCTAGAATAATTTTTTTGTCTATTGCTAAGAGCATTGTGATTGCACATAAGTTCTGACATGACTTATTAAACAAACTTACAATAGGTATATGTCTAGCCGAAAGGAAACAAATTTCTTGTCTCGGTGACGTGGCGCTCATACAAACAGCGCGGTGGCATGATTTCTTTAAGTTAAATTTTTAAGTTGAAAGACTCCTCTGTCCTCCACTCTAAAGGCCCTTCATAATAAACCACTAAGGTTTTACCTGAAATTTAAATTAAAACCCTACCAAATTAATAATCATGGACAGATCACTCTTTTTTGCAAGGTTTCATTGGAAATTATTTTGTCCTTTCAAAACTACAAGTAAATGAAAAGATGCTTGAAAAGAGAGTCAAAGAACAAATAGGGTTTCTACCTCTTTCCAATTTGTGGAAAACTACCAGAAGATTCTCTGATTCACTCCCCCTTGCAAAGGGTGCAAATTTTCAAACCTGAAAATGACGGTAAGGTCACAAATACACTTATGTACTAAGGAAATAAGTTTCATGAATTATCGCTTCCTTCTAGGGTTTCGCTAGACAAGTCTCAACATTCCAAGTACCAGAAGAAATGGCAAGGAACAATCAAAGAAGAAAAACAAAGGGGATTTTACCTCTATCCAAGCAACAGATAGCTCGCAACGAAAGCCGCCAGATTTTAGAATGGGGATGCCGAGATCATCGATTCCTAAGATTGAAATACATATGGAATATGTGGTGACTGAGTGAAATAGAGAAGTGACTAGGGTTAACTGAAAACTCACTGGAGAGGAGGGTTGTGCGACCTTAAGCACAGGACCCATAGATCCTCACTTCCAAAGTCACTGGAAACGTCGACGAGCCTCCAAGATCCAATCAGGCTTGACTTCGAAGGAGATAGAACGATCGAGTCCTGTAAGTAGTCGATCTCCTCTCACGAGCATTTCCTTCCTCCAGACGGTGAGAGAGAAACGACGGTTTCTTCGATCGATTGCGAGAGAAACGAGCGACGGTTTTACTCAATCGAGCGGCTAGAAGGGAGAGATATAGAAAGGTTGTGGGGTAGAGTCGTGAACCACGACTTATTGTGATAGAGGAGTGACAGTTAGCATGAGCCGGTTTTTAGAGTTTTATGATTTTAATTACAAAAACGTCACGCACACACCCTTTCAATGAGTGCACTCCCGTGACACCCTAAGTCGCGTCTAATTTAATTTAATAAATTTCCTTATTAAAAAAGATCTTATTTGCTTTACTCTTTTTCTTAAATAAAATGTAATCTTAACGTGGATAAATTCCTTGATTTGTCAATGATGTCGATCTTATTAAGTGCACCTGGCTCCTGAAATTAAGATAAAGGGCTTTTAAATATTTTGGATGTTATAGTTGCTTGATCGTACAATTTTGGCATCAACAGAACACATTTCCACAATTTCCCAAAATTTAAATGTTATCGATGTTGTGCATTTGCATCCAAGAAAGATCCTTTTACTTTACTCCACCAGATGTTGTCACTCCCTTTTCAGCAATGATGTGAAACTGGAGAACAAAAAGTAATGACTGGAGTCGGTGAGTCACTTTTAGTCAAATAAAGATCATGAACCTTCATTTTATTGTCAAAATGAATGTTCTGTTTGAAATGATAACATTGAGGGACGTTTTGTATTCCTCAATCAAGTATTACAAAAATGGGTGCTCTTACTAGAAAACTACATGCAACTCCACAGGACTATGGGTGCGCTATAGGTTTGCAGACCAATGACCCCAATCCATCTCCACGGATCTGATTGACCGCAGCCGCTAATTCCAATGATAGGTTGTTGAGACTGGGGCTTGAACCCCTAACCTTCCAGATAAGGGAGTGTTAAACTGGTCCTCATCACCAACTGAGCTGCAGCTCAGTTGGTGATGAGGACTAGTTTAGAGCTCCCTTATCTAGGAAGTCGGGGGTTCAAGCCCCAGTCTCAACAACCCGTCATTGGAATTCGCAGTTGCTACCAATCAGATCCTTGGAGATGGGTTGGGGTCACTGGTTTGTAGACTTGTAGCGCACCCACGGCAGAGTGGGGCGTTACATAAAAAGTGCAGCTCAACTGATGATGAGGCCCTGTTTAGAGCTCCTTTATCTAGGAGGTCAGAGGTTCAAGCCTCAGCCTCAACAACCCGCCTTTGGAATTAGCAGTCACGGCCAGTTAGATTCGTGAAGATGGGTTGGATCCACTGGTATGTAGATTTGTAGCACGCCCGCAGCAGAGTGGGCGTTACATAAAAAGTTCAGCTCAATTGGTGATGAGGAGCAGTTTGGAGCCCCTTTATCTTGGAGTTCAGGGGTTCTAGCCTCAACAACCCGCTATTGGAATTAGTGGCTACGTCCAATCAGATCTGTGGAGATGGGTTGTAGTCATGATCTGCAAACTTGTACCGCACCCACAGTAGACCGGGGCGTTACACTGCATTTGACTACCATCAAACAATTACTAATAGAAAACCATCAATTCGGAATTTTGTTATTAATAAACCACAAAAAAATACATATTTTCTCGCTGAGGAAGAGCTTCCTCAGCAAGGGCAGAGTGCATAGTTCCAAGAGGATCTTCCCATGAATCTCGTTCGTGGTATGGTCGAGAACTTCCAAATGCTTACATAAAGCCAACTTTTTAGGAATAGGACCAGAAATCACGTTCTTCCAGGCATTAAAGATTGCTAGAAATTGAAGCTTGCATATGCTAGTGGATAAGGTTAATTGTGCCTAATCACTGGCTCCACGATCTACTTCCAACTGCAATCGGCTGCAGGAACAGAGACATCCCAATCTGCGTCTTTATTTAGCCTGAAACCAAAAACATATGATTAAATCATCACAAATCCACCATGCTCTGCCGCCACCCAAGATTTTCACAGTGCTTCTCGTGCCTCAAGTGCTTCTCCGACTCTGGCATTGATAAATTGAGGGCTAAGAATCAAGATGATTCCGAAAATTAAAAAGAAGGGAATGGCAAACTAGGTCTCGGCGTTGCCTACAATTGGCATGTGCAACAGTGATTTTCCATGGATTTACGTGATTAGCCCAACGCAGAGAAGGCAAGCAGCCGATGAACTCCGAGCAACCAACATACTCTTCTTAGACGTCTTCGAGTTCAAACGCAGCGCTCTGTCCGAGCTTGACTCGGTTAAATCTCTTTATGAGGAAAATGGGGAGTATCATGAGGTGGTAATCATGAATCAGACAAAATTATCATCTGGGTTGATGACTTGGAGAATTTTATCAGCAAAATCCTGTTCGCAGAGAGGGATTTTCTTGCGAAGGCAGCCAATATAAACGAACTCCATGCCGGAGGACATGACTCCAATGGCGTCCTTGAGCTGGAGGAGGCAGTCTTTGTTCCAGGAAAAGGTCCAGTCAGGGACGTACTAACAGACATCGTAACACCATCCTTGTCTGTGTGTTTGAGCAGCTCAATGACGACATCAAGGTCCTGTGTGTTTAGAGCAGCTCAGGTGGCGACGGACAGACAAACGGCATTTCTGGCGGGGGGTTGACTCGACAACGAGGAGGGGATCGGCGTGGTTGCAGTCACGAGTTAGGGCGGGGAAAAGTTGGACTTTAGAGGGAGAATCTGGCGTGATTTGTGAGGGAGAGTTGACTTACAAATGAATTTAGAGGCTTGTAAATTTGTTTTTGCTAGAAGTCAAATGGAATTTGCTAGTAACACCACCTAAAAAAAGTTGGCAACTTGGCAATGGAAAGATAGGAATCTTTCTAGTAGTAGCAGCCATTTACCAGACTTTTTGATTCGGCGCAAGGGGGAATCAGCCGCATGGGTAACTTATCGTACGAGTCGTGCTTGTTGTTTGTAGGACGAGAATATCTTTGTTAGAATGGAAGAAATCAAGCATTCTTAGGCTCAAAATGGAAAGGTGGGTGATAAGGAAAAGAAGAAGTAGCATAATTTGTCAGCTTGCTAGTTGCCACAGAACTCATCCTGGAGTTTGCAGCCAGGGAGACAAGGTGAGAGAGAGAAAGAACAGGATAGGAAAATGAATCAATAGGTTGCTAGAGAATCAGAAATTAAACAATGAGCAAATGAATCGTCGAATCCTTTAATTCGTCAAATAGAAAACGCAAGATTTCACTGACTAATCGCAGCGTATGGATAAGATTTGTCGTGCTTGAAGCCCATGTATCTGTATCGCGTTGTGCCCTCTAAACTCCGGTAACTGTAGGGCATATGAAACTGATAACCATCTTTCTCTTTGCTTTTTTGTAACCTTAATTCTCTGTAATGATGTGAGAATTTGAAATATTAATTTTCCTCTTTATATAGAGTAGCGGATGAGGAAGAATTTGCACTTGGAGATGCGAGATTAAATACAAGAAAGAAAAAAAATAGAGCGAGCCTCATATTGGGCTTTTCTAATATTGGTCTTTAACAAATGTTATCCGTGGATACAGGCTTATCCTTGGGTTGTCTCGTGTATGTTCGTGTTTCTTACTTCTCGATTATCTGAAGCATACCAGCTTTGTGCTTTATTTTGTTTTGCAGCTACCAGCTTACAGGAGGCACAGCACTCTCAGAAGCAAGCTGTTGTATGCAATTAGTTCAAACACTGGATTTGAACTTTCTTAGGCAACAAATACTGCTGCTGCTGCTGCTTTCTGCAAACTGTGGTGTATTTCTTTTCTAAGACTATTTAAATGCATTTGATGTATGTTTTTATTCATTCTAATTTTTATTTTCAGCTGCTAAGCTTTTCTTTTTGCACAGTGAAACTTAGGCTCCGTTTGGCACGGTGATGATAGTCGTAAACGCATGAATTAAACCGTCATTCACTAAAGATCACCTAACAAACATAATTTGTTTGAGCATGAATGAAGTTTCTTAGGTGGGCATTAACGAATGACAACTTAACCCCATGTTTATGACAATTTAACCGTCTTTTTGAAGTATTTTTTTGGAGTTTTGTTGAAAATTTTGTGGTTGAGTGATGGGAGTGGTCATTTGATGAGGGATCTTGTGGGAAGTACTCATGGGTCACTTATGATCTGGGATGAATAAAATGGACAGTACTTCTGATATTATGTTGGTCTGATCTTTACAACAATGTTATGTGACTTTTTGGGCACCTCCTCTGTTCCCAACAACCCACTTGTTGGTGGTATCCCTTCCTGATACCCCCTCTTAGGGCACCCGCTGCTTTGTTAGTCTCGCCCTCGCCGCCACTTATGCAGCCTGTAGCCACCTGTGCCAATCCCACACAACTATTGCCTGGTTGAAGTAGTAGGGAGGAGAGGTCTTGTGGCTGTTCTAGAGAAGGGGTAGTTACGAGGTTACATTAAGCTTATAATGTGCATATTATTATATAATTAATAGTTAAGTGTATATAATAATAATATATAACAAAAGGGAATATGAGCAGTGCTCCGATCTCGCTGATTTTGTGCTTGAGATCACTTGCGAATTTCGACTCGGCTTAAATCCTTCATGCCGCGGACCTCTGGGCATTCATCGCCGCAGATCGTCCAACAAAGAGAGTATCCGAGCCCAACAGATACTACTGCGAATATTGATGGAGTCGCTGTACTCAGCACCGCGATAAGAACTTGTGTGCATTTCGCTAGTATTTGTCGAACTCAAGTCGAATTCTAGCTGTGAAGGGTTCAACCATTTGAGAAGAACCTTCCAGATATTATAGTTGGTAGTTGGGGGCAAAAGCGCCCAAACCCTTCGGCCGGATCTGAAATCATGGAAAGCATGCTCCAGCAAAATCATTATGAAGGCATAATGATCCGTAACTAGCACGTGCACTTTATGAGAATTTTAATTTGTATTTATGTTCTTGGTGGGGTAGTTTACGTGGGCCGGTGGGCCGGCTCCCACCGCTGAATGTGACCTTGGTCTTCACACGGACCTCTCGGCACTCATCGTCGCAAATGGAAGTCCGCGGTGTATCAATTTTTATGTGCCCTAGTAGTTTGGGTGCGGTGCATCGATGCTATATATGTATTGTTCTGCTTCGCTCGAGTTAGGGGTACTCTAATTCGGGTCGGGTCGGGTTTGCTCCGATTAGAATGAAGAATTGCTTTGGTTGATTAAAATTGGAATCAGAATCGACTCATGGACTCAAAACCTAGAGTCATACCTGAAGTGAATTTTTTTTATTTCTCCAATCTTGTATCATTTTATTCATTATTTTCATTACATAGGTTATATAGCAAAATGATAATTAAAAAATCTATAAATTTTTGCCTAGTGAATTTGAATTGTTTTTTCGTATTATTTAAAAAAAAATACATGGTAATAAAAATTAGTATTTACTTTTGTTAGATTGAAGTCAGTTAAACCATGTGTGTGTATATAATTTATTTATTTATTTATATTTACAATATTCAAAGGAAAATTTTTGAGTGTTGGGCAGTGAATTGTGTACATGAGCAAAAAATGAGAGTTGTGGAGATGGAAATGCTTAGGTGGATGTGTGGAAACACAAGACTGGATAAAATTAGGAATGAATGTATCAGGGATAAGAGGAGAGTAGCTCCAGTTGCAGAGAAGATGCGAGAAGCTTGTGAGAGTTTTGTTACTAGACATGTGAAACAAGAGAGGAGTAGACCAATAAAGACTTGGAATGAAACTATAAGAAAAGACATGATATACTTTGGCATTAGTGAGATTATGATAAAAGATAAGACACAATGACAACAATTGACAAAGGATCCATATAGCTGATCCGACTATAGTGGGATAAAGACTCTTGACTTGTGTTGTTGTACAATACTAAAAGGGAAAAGTTACATTTGGCGAAACATTCATAATTGTCAAATATATTCTTATTTTTTAAATTTATTGACTTAACGTATATTATAATTTATTTCAAAATAATTTAAAAAATAATTTTCATTCAAGTAATTACATGATGCTTTACAATTAAAAGTAATGATGAAAATTTATAAAATACAAAAAAAAATAGTTGAGATCTTACATCTACTATGGTAGGCTATTTTTAGGCATGTCATCGATCTTTTTGAGAAAGGTTCTCATTAAACATATCAATATCGAGTTATTAACAGTATTTTTGAGAAGTTATCATTAATTGAAACAATTTTATTAAAGTTGATTTAATATGCATGATTATATATGCATTAGGATGAGAATTTTTTAACAAAAAACAAAAAAAATGGTATAACTACTTTCCACATTCATTAATTAATATTGTGTTTATTTTAAGTTGTGTTGAATAATTGATAGGGGTGGAACCCCGAAACCAATCATGGTCGGTGTACTGTTGCCTTAGGGGCGAAGCCCTTTGCCTATCACTCATGTGTGCGTTGTGTGTGTATATATTAATATATAATTAAATTCTACCTAAATTGTTAGGTGATTGTTAACCGCAACTCGTTATTGGTTAGTCGCACCCCAAAATCTCCCAATTTTTTGCGTCTTTTCAAAATACGTCGTGTACATGCAATTTCAGGAAGTGTTTAACACGAAAGTTGTAGATATTGACGAGATCTACAACTTTTGTGTTGATCACTTTTCCTAAAAATGCATATACTATGCTTACTTTGGAAATATGCTTAGATTTTGTGTCTTTTCAAAATACGCGTTGTACATGCAATTTCAGGAAAGGTGTTCACCACAAAAGTTGTAGATCTCGTCAATATCTACAACTTTCGTGTTGAACACTTTTCCTCAAATTGCATGTACAAGGCGTATTTCGAAAAAGTACGAAAATTTGGGAGATTTTGGAGTGTGATTAGCCAATTACAAGATGTGGTTAACCATCACCAATTATTAAGGCGATTGTTATCCGCAGACCTATTTTGATTATTCGCAGATTTTTACTAACCGCAGATCCAAAGGGACTCAGAATTACTATTCGCAGATAAAATTGTTATTCGCAAACTATTTAAAAAAAAACAAAAAAAATAAACAGTCCATAATATCCTATACAACAATATAGGAATGAATCATTAAGTATATTGATATAGTTAAACAGTCTAGAGTGGATCATAAGTTAGAATAAAATGTCTATTTTCAAATAAAATACTAGTCCCTTTTGTTGCAACAGATATTTGAGGTTCTCCACAAAAAGTGATATCAGAGCTCTTCCACAAAAGTAATATCCCAGCAAAAACTAAAATCAATATCTGTTGTCATTTCTTCCATGAAGTGCCTCCAGCTTCTCATTTATTTCAGATCATATATTTTCTGCATTATTAGTCAATGCAAATGTTCTCAAAATTTCCTAACAAGTAGAAATCATACGAATTAAGCAAAAATCATACAAAAAATGTCAAAGCAGTCATCATACCCGATTAAAACCCAAAGCAGTCACCATATCTCAAAACTAGTAGTTCTCGAGATTAACTATTTCACTTTCTGTATCCTCAAGCGAGTGAGAAACATCAATTCTTGAAATGCATGTAGCTTCCCACTGCCCAGCAATCGGATCATGAAATCTTTTCCACGGTGTGACGATACGTGGCAAAGGACACCCATCACGAAGTATCAAGTGTACAAAATGATTACCATCTGCGAAGCTCATGCATACAAGTCGCGACATTACCGGGGGGCCAGAATTTAATGGTAGAAAAGTGAGGTTTTGGAGTGTAGACAACTGAACTAGTGCTATGTTGTAGCAGGATGCCACCACAATCCTCATATCTGGCATAGACATCCATTTCTCTTCCGGTGCCGGGATTTGCGAACAATCAAGAGATCCCAACAAATATGTGTATCTCGACATGCCAAAAATAGTTTGATAAAGGGTCTCCTTCGTACGAAGTTCCCTACTCAAGTCCAACCGAACTTGGGCCCAATTTTCCCCCATATCTAACCCTCGGCTTATAACCCGGTAGCCACAATGTCCATCGTCAAGCACATTAATGACCTTAACTATGTGATCCGCTATAAATGGGGGCATTTGCCTACAAACATCAATATGAAATTGTTGTACAATAGAAAGTGCTAGCTTCCGAAGATGGTAACATGTCCTCTTTCTAGCAACTTGTTTTCCCTTCTTAACCTGAAATTTCATTTCAGTCTCACCTTCCAACACATACTCAAAATGTGAAGGATTTCTTTTGGTAGACTTCAGATCATCACTTAGCCTTTTGTAGGTGCCCTTGGGTCTACAAAAGAAGAAGAAGAAGAAGAAGAAGAAGAGGACCTAGGCAGGGCGCGCGGGATCGCGACGGAGCAGGGCGCGCGGGATCGCGACGGAGCAGGGCGCGCGGGATCGCGACGGAGCAGGGCGCGGGGGATCGCGACGGAGCAGGGCGCGCGGGATCGCGACGGAGCAGGGCGCGCGGGATCGCGACGGAGCAGGGCGCGCGGGATCGAGACGGAGCAGGGCGCGGGATCGGGACGGAGCAGGGCGGGATCGCGGGATCGGGACGGAGCAGCCGGGACGGAGAAGACCTAGGCGGGATCGGGAGGGAGAGCGAGATTTCGCCCGTGGTCGGCTGATATGTGAATAGAGAGAGCGAGATTTTAAATTGAAAACTTAAAGGCAAAAATCAGGTGAATTTGTGATCTGCGAATAATCAAAATAGATCTGCGGATAACAATCGACATTATTAATGTTCAAGAATCTGTTTATAAATCTTATAATATATATGTACTGTACATATATATATCTCTTTTAATATTATTGAGTGTCCCTAAATTTTGGCACTCATATCTCACTTATTGCCTATTTAAGTACCTGTAGATAGATATTTAATAAGTAGACAGACTAAATAAAAGAAAATAAATTAATATAATGAAATAAAATAAAAATATTGAAAATAAAATTAAGTAAAATAGGAAATTCACCATGAGAAAAATAGTATATTCAAAAACAAATTGCTGTTAAGTGCAAATCACTTTTGACTACGTCTAAACATTAAAAAAAAAGAATAGTTTATAGGCTGCATGAAATCCCACTTGAAATGTGATCTAATGGCTTTATAAGTTCTAAGCTTTCACAGATTACATCATCTATCTCCGGCGAAGTATATGTCGTGGGTTTACACGGGAAGGGTCGATCGACGCCGCCAGCACCGACGAGCAACAACTGGTTATTTACCTACAACTTCATATTCAAATTAAACTGAATCAAATTTTCGAATTCCGATTCAAGCTTAAAATTTTCAAATTCAAATTAAATTGAATCAATTTTTAGAATTTGGCGATTAGTTCTTGAACACCTTTAGATTTAGAACTCAAGCTGTTTTTTAGGCTTTCCGTTCTGTTTTTAAGTTTTCAATATCAACATGATGTTAGTGCGCTCGAGAGGCCGTAATTTGCTTTGGAAGCTTGAGCGGAGGAGCAACGATAGTGCAGGTCATTTTCAATTATATGCAGTGCAAGAATAAATGCAAGTCATATAGACCTGGCCTGCACATAATCATTATGAAAATCATAGAAAATTGTGAACTTATATAGACCTAGCATGTACATAATCACTATGAAAATATGTGACTTGCATATAACCTAAATGAGCTTGCATATAGTTATTGCCACCGTTGAGCGAGGGCCATTATGTGGTCTGCCCTTAAATATTTAGGGTCTGCACATAGACGAAGGACATTCTACCCTGACACGTTTATAGCCAAATTAAATAGGCACGTGGTCCTTCAATCAATTCTAAGCTATCACTAATGTGGGCCTAAATATAAAAGTGGTCCCACACTATAAAATTATTCTTTATCTACTGCTTTTAACTAAATTTAGTAATCTAAATTTTTAATGCCTTATTTTAAATAATAATTAAAATATATTCATAATAATTATTTAATCAAATATTATTCCAAATTAATTACCTACTTATTTTATAACATAAAAGAGATTTTACTTTTTTTTGTAGAATAATGAAATTATTTTTGTCTTTTCTATAAAAATAATACATTATTGTAGTAATGATTCAAAAGGATAATGTTATAAGCAAATTTTTGTTGGTATTGATAAACTTTGGCTATTACCAAATCAATTATTTTGTAAAGGGTTATTCACAATTTTTTTGCAATTAATAAACATTCAGTAAATAAAAAATAATACAATTCAAAATTGCATACATCAAAACTTAGAGGAAAAACAAAAAATGATACTTTTTTTACAATTTTAATGTGTAAAATATATTTAAAAAAATTCATAATAGTTTGAATGATATGAAGAGTTTTTTCAACATGTTGATATGAATGTCTCCTACTTAGGGTTGTGCATAAATACCCGAAAACCGAAGAACCGATCCGAACCGAACCGAACCGGTGTCATTTGGGTCGGTTCTATCGGTTACCGGTTCGGTTCCGGTTCTTAAATTTCCAAGAACCGGGGTTACAACTCGGTTCTCGGTTCTGGTGTCGGTTCTACCCAGAACTGACCCGACCCGCACTCACTACTTAATAAAACATTAAAAGTTAAAAATTAAACCAATAAAATCAGAATTCGGGACCCACATGGCACTACCCCGAGTTTTTTCAATATGAATGTCTCATATCCCTCTTAAAATTGTCACATAAAAAATAGAATCAAAACATTGTAAACATGAAGTAGATAATTTTTTTTAAAAAAACAAATATGAGTTTACTCTTCTTGTCATTGAGTCTCCTAAACATTGAAGATAAAATATATTCAAATGGTCCAAAATTTTATTGACATTATGCACTTCAACAAATAGCATAAATATGATATTATTTTGAAAGTAACAATATTGTACAATAAATTCAAATATGAGATTAAACTCACATTATTTTCATTAGCATTGAAAACGTGAAGCATAAGTATCTTCACATGAACTTGTAAATTGCTGATGAAATCTCATTCAAGAGTATAAATTTGTGGTAATATACATCATGTTAGATATATTGCGTTTATGTTTGCAAGTGTTGAGTCTGACTAGGAACTGATTATTGGGTTTGTGTCGAGTCTGACTCGGCATGGTACCATAAAATGATTACTATTAATAAATGTGATGAAAATGATCTTATGGATGACAATTTTTTAAATAAATGCGATGGAAATGATCTTATGGATGAAAATTTAGCGTGTTTTTGTGTTGATTTTCCAAAATGTGAACAAAAAAAATTCTTTTTTGTTCAACTTATTAGAAAGATAAACCTTGTTTTGAGAGTATTGAAGAGTAACTCGTGAGCACACATTTGTCTTTGATGGGCTTGACTCCAATTTATAGAGAAAAATAGGCTGCAAGTTGCGGATCCCCCCCCCCCCACCTGCATAAGGAGAGGTTACGCGCGATAATCGCCGCACGCACGATCCACACACCTGATTCGCGTGATAACCGCCGCACGCTAGATCCCCAATTGCCACGATCCTACACGCCGGCCACCCTTCTCCCGCCGAGCCGACGTAGGAGGTTGCGACAGGCCACCTCGCCGAGGCTGGTCGCCTCAGGGACGGCTTAGGCTGCGGCCGTCCTCGCAAGGGGCAAGCTACCCTTGGCCGCCCACGCTGTGGGCGGCCTTGACGTGAGAAAGAGATGATTAGTCGCCTATGGCCGGCCCCACCAAGACTGTAACGCCCTGTATTTTTCGTCGAATGACTGCATACGCTTTGTAACACCCCAGTTTTTCAAGAGGCTCAGTCCGCAGTTCAGAAAAATTTTTGGGTTTCTGGCAGGAGGCACACGGCCTGCGACACGGGCGTGTCGCAGGGCGTGTCGAGGCCGTGCCGACACTCGGCCCAAGTGTCGACACTTTCGCTCGACAAAGTGTCGAGAGGGAGGCACACGGCCTGCGACACGGGCGTGTCGCAGGGCGTGTCGGGGCGTGTCGACACTCGGCCCAAGTGTCGACACTTTCGCTCGACAAAGTGTCGAGAGTGGGGCACACGGCCTGCGACACGGGCGTGTCGCAGGGCGTGTCGAGGCCGTGTCGACACTCGGCCCAAGTGTCGACACTTTCGCTCGACAATGTGTCGAGACTGGGGCACACGGCCTGTGACACGGGCGTGTCACAGGGCGTGTCCCGCTTGGTCGACGATCTTCGCTCGACGTTTTTCCGCGGTGTCGACACAAAGCCTGTCGACGGGTGTCGAGACTTGGCACACGGCTTGGGACACGGGCGTGTCCCAGGCCGTGTCACCTCTCGGGTTGGTGTTGGGGTCGTGTCGTTGGAGACACACGGCAGGCCACACGGCCGTGTCACTGGGGACACGGGCGTGTCGGATTGAACACGGGCGTGTCGAATGCCCGTGTCTGATTCCAGGCGCGTCGATTTGAGACGGCGAATGAGGCACACGGCCCTGGACACGGGCGTGTGTCAGGCCGTGTTCGGCCCAGGTCTTCTATTTTCCAGGCGAATCGCGGCCATTCTTTTTCTGGTTTTAGGATCTAACGGTTCAGGCCATCTCCTGGGGAGTTAAGACCGAATTCAGGGTTGGAAACCCTCATCGTTTTCCAAGTTTTCTCTTTCTAAGATCTTGAGAAAAGCTAGAGCAAGGAGGAAGAAGAAGAAGGTCTTGGGCTGTAGGAAGGGTTTCGGTGCTCCAAATCGCGAGCCGAGTCCGGATCCGTGAAGCTTAGACCGCTGCGAAGATTTCCATCCGGCTATTTTGCCATGGCAAGAAAGAGGAGTCAGAAGGTAACGACATCTCTCCTCTCGGTCTTTAGGATGCACGTTTTTAGCATCGTTTTCTTCTAGATTTTTGGGCACCAAACTCTCAAATGAGAGGGGCTTTGGTTTGCCAAGGTTCAAGAGGAACCTCCGGGTTGATTGAGTCCGTCCCCGGCATATTTTGCATTAGAGATCCACTTCGCTAGTGGATTAGGCATGGTGGTTGAAGCCGTAGTCGCGACCGTTAGTCCGACTCGGTGATGTTGCATACGAACTTAGGGATTCGTAGAGATTTCCGTTGCGGCAAGATGTCGTTTGTGTTGTGGTGGTGATTGTCCCGTTTGCTTGAAAAGGGTACGTGTAGTCGAACCCGGACAAGGTTAGCTCCTCGTGGCGGTAGATGGTTTCCTTGAGGGACAAGGTTAGCTCCGTATGAGAATGGAGATGGTTTCCTTGGTGGACAAGGTTAGCTCCGCACGAGTTGGAGATGTTTTCCTTGGTGCGCGGGAACGCTGCGGTACAAAGAGGGATTGCAACGTGTTTAGTCTTGGTTGTGTTGTGCCAAGGCGTGGCTATGTCTCCGTGGTCGGCTGGCTATCCCGTGACATGTGCGTCATGTGTGGAGAGTGTCCCGGCGAGACTAGTCCCCTTCTGTGAGACTGACGAGAATGCCAAGCTTGGGGCAAGCCCGGGCAAAGAGGTCATGAGCGGGTGGGGTCCAGCAAGGCTTCTTAGAATCGGTCAGTCTGTGGTTGTTGGAATCCTGACATGAGACGTCAGAGCTTGCAGGCAAGCCCGGGGCTAAGCCCAGGAGCGGGTGGGGCCTTGGCAAGAATTCCATGTGGCGGCCTGTGCGCCGTGTGAGGGAGTTGTGTCTCCCTCAATGTTTGCGGCTTTATGCCAATTGGGGAAATGTGAGTACCCAAATGATGTGATGTTGTGCTAGATGCATACGCTGTAGGGTACCTTGGGTGAAGCCCGGGTGTTGCATTCATGTTGCATAGTAGGCCCTTTCTTTATATGCTCAACCAATAGAGAACATGTTTGATGATTGAGACATCCAAGCCTGTTTTAATGCTTTTCTATTTATAGATGTTTATTTGCATATGAAGTGCTGACTTGTAGGTTGGAGGGTTCCCCGGGGTCCGTTAGGGGCGGCCGGGAGGAGATGTGTTGTTACACAGTTTGAGGTCAGTCTTTGCTGACCCACGTTACTAATAATTTTTACAGGGCAAGGATCGCACGCAGGAGCTAGCACGCCGGCCAAAAAGGTCTAAGCCCCACGAAGTGTTTTTCCCTCTTTTGTAGCACTACAGTTATGATGATGTTGTTTGAGACTATTTTGTCCGGCTTGCATGCCGAGGTAGACTAGGAGTGCTGAACACATTCATGTTTGATTGTACTATTTACTTTTGGACATTTGTGGTAGGCCTTAAGGCCTTAGTTGTAACTCTTTTGGTTAGTGGATAACTTCTGGTTGTGCTTGGTTTTCCGCTGGGTTGTGCAAGTGTTTTGAGTTTGGGTAGCTATATCAACTTATAATACTAAAGTTGTGGCGTTCGTATGTTGTGGGGCCCCGGCCGGACCCATATTATACGTCCACTACAGGGGAGGTGTTACAATTTGGTATCAAAGCGAGGTTAGATTCAAGGCTAGTGCGTAGAGAAGTTATCCACATAAGAGTAACGCGGGACCATGAGTGTCCTTATGTTTTAGTCTTGAGATTGGAGACTAATCTCTTATTTCTTGTTTTCCTGAAGAGTGCAAGCAACGAGGCGGGCACTTCAAGAGCAAGGGATGATCTCTCGGCGAGCAGTGCTACTGCTCCAGGTCTTTTGGGCACGGGTGTAGACCCGGCCGACTTCTGCCGCATGCTTGCAGAAGCAATGGTGGCAGCTCAAGCTGCAGCAGCGGCTCAGGTGGCAACCCCTGCCACACCAGATACGGCAACGGTCGTGCCAGGAGGAGAAGCCAGTCGAGTGGAGCCTTTGGCGGAGAGGGTAGTTGTCGGACATGGAGATCGGCACATGAAGTACTTCCTGAGTTTCCATCCCCCGTCTTTCAAGGGTGTTGGAACGCCAACGGATGCGGAGGATTGGTGGGTTCGTATTCAAGAACTACTAAGGGCGGCAGAGACGCCAGAGGAAAAGAAAGCGGAGTATGCGGCGTTCATGTTGGAAGGAGACGTCAAGTTGTGGTGGGTGAGCCATAGCGGCCGCCTGTTCCCGGGACGCACCCCGTCAGTGGAAGAGTTTGGGGACGCTTTTCTTAAGAGGTATATCCCAGTTTCAACACGATTGGCCCTGCAGAGGCAGTTTCTACATCTAATGCAGCGAGACAAGACAGTGGATGAGTACGTGCAAGAGTTCACCCGATTGGGTCGTTATCCGGGAACGACAATGGCGGATGATGTAGAGAGGGATAACCTCTTCTACCAAGGGTTGAGGGAAAATCTGAGACAACCCCTCATCTCCATGAAGAGGGCGGGATTTAATGAGCTAGTTGAAGCCGCCAGGAGTTTGGAGAATGATCTGAAGCGAACCCAGCGTCGAAAGGGTTTTACTCCCAAGAGCGGGGAAGGGAAGCCCTCCCAATCTCATGTAAAGTCTGATGGGAGTAGGTGGAGGAAGAAGCCTTACACTTCCAGATCTGGTGAGAGGAGCAGTTGGACGCCTGGGGGTTCCCACTCTAGGGGACCGCCGACGTGCTACAACTGCGGGAAGGTTGGGCACATAGCCCGTGCTTGTCAGCAAGGGGGAGCGGGGCAAGAGTCAAAGCAGGAGCAGTCTGTGCGCTCGGGACCCAGTGCTGCAGAGAAAGGAAAGATGGCGGAGTCGAGCGCTTCTCGGTTCCAACCGGTGCAACCAAGGGCTTACAACCTTGGACAGCAAGAAGCGATCCGCCAAACTGATGTGGTGACAGGTATGAAGAGAATTTAAGTTTAAATTTTGTGCTTCATCATTTTAGACTTTTGTGTAATGTCTATGTTGTAGGCTTCGTGTTAGTTTCCGGATACCCCGCTAGGGTATTGTTTGATACGGGAGCATCGCACTCCTTTCTTGCGGAGAGCTTCATCCGGAGAATAGGAGTTGAGTCTTTCTCGTCGGGAGCAGAGCTGAGAGTGCGCATGCCCAATGGGTCATCTATGATCACCGGGGCTAAAGGGCGCATTTGTTGGGAGCTAGACGGAGTTGTCTTCGCTCTGGAAGCGGCAGTGTTACCATTAGTAGAGTTCGATGTCATTTTGGGCATGGACTGGCTTGCAGAGCAGCGCGCCAGTATTGATTGTTTATCCAAGGTATTGACTCTAAGGAGTAAGGGGCAAGCGGAAGTCAAATTTGAGGGCCTTTGTGGAGTGGCCTGTTCCCTGATTTCGGCCATGCAGTTGGTGCGGGCGGTTAACCAGGGTGGTGTAGCGCTTGTAGCGTTATTGGAGGTTCGTCTCTCCCAACTGTCTATTGAGGAAGTGCCTGTGGTGGCAGAGTTCAAGGATGTGTTTCCGGATGAACTTCCTGGAGCGCCTCCTCGGCGGGAGATCGACTTCTCGATCGAGTTAGTGCCGGAGGCTAGACCGGTGTCACGTCCTCCATTTAGGATGGCACCAAAGGAGTTGGCGGAACTTAAGGTACAGTTACAGGAACTGTTGGAGCAAGGGTATATTAGAACCAGTTCTTCACCGTGGAGCGCACCGGTGTTGTTTGTAAAGAAGAAGGACGGTAGCATGCGCCTGTGCATAGATTACCGAGAGCTCAATAAGTTGACCGTCAAGAATAAGTATCCGATCCCTCGGATAGACGATTTGTTTGACCAATTGGTGGGGTCAGTGGTATATTCGAAGTTGGACTTGAAGTCGGGATACTATCAGCTGCGAATTCGACATGAGGACATACCCAAAACTGCCTTTGGTACACGGTATGGACACTTCGAGTTCACGGTGATGCCGTTCGGGCTGACGAACGCACCATCTGTGTTCATGGACCTTATGAATCGGGTATTCCAGGAATACTTGGATTCTTTTGTGGTTGTTTTCATTGATGACATTTTGGTGTATTCCAAATCGCAAGTGGAGCATGAGACCCACTTGAGAATGGTTTTGCAAGTGTTGAGGGAGAATGCGTTGTATGCAAAATTCTCCAAATGCGAGTTCTGGTTGGAGAAGGTGGCATTTTTGGGCCACGTGATTAGTGGTGATGGGGTGGTAGTGGATCCAGCGAAAGTGGAGGCCATCAGAGATTGGTCGGTGTTGAGGACCGTGGCGGAAGTCCGAAGTTTTCTTGGACTAGCCGGGTATTATAGGAGATTCGTGGAGAATTTCTCGAAGATAGCTCTACCCCTCACCTCTCTCACTCGCAAAGACCATAAATATGTGTGGACCCAAGAGTGCGGTCAAGCATTTGAGGCCCTGAAGGAGAGGCTTATGATGGCTCCGATCCTGAGTTTACCGCAAGGGACCGATGGATTTCAAATTTTCAGTGACGCATCGGGATGCGGTTTGGGTTGCGTTTTGGTGCAACATGGGAAGGTGATAGCTTTTGGGTCTAGACAGCTGAAACCTCATGAGAGGAATTACCCCGTCCATGATTTGGAGTTGGCGGCGGTAATCTTCGCATTGAAAATTTGGCGACACTATGTGTATGGCGCAAGGGTGGAGATCTTCACGGACCATAAAAGACTGAAGTATCTCTTGGATCAAAAGGACTTGAACATGCGGCAACGCAGATGGGTTGAGTTTCTTGGAGACTACGAAGTGGCGATCCAGTATACGCCGGGTAAAGCCAATGTGGTGGCGGATGCGTTGAGTAAAAGGTACTCGGGGCAAGGAAATTGGATCGAAGCTCATGATGAGCGGTTGGTACGGGAATGGGAGTCCCTTGGATTGGAATGTGTTGCGAGAGGCGAGTCTAGCGTGGCTCGGTTGAACTGGATTGAAGTGCAAAACGACTTGTCCGATCGTATTCGGGAAGCGACTCGATTAGATGTGGAGTTTCAACTTTTTGTGTTGGAGGCTCAAACGGGCGAGAGCAGCACCTGGGAGATGATCGGGGGAATCTTGAGAAAGGATGGAAGGGTTTGTGTACCGCAGTTTGGCAATCTCCGTGAGGAGTTGATGTTTGAGGCTCACTTCTCAAAGTACTCCATTCACCCGGGCAGTACAAAGATGTACTTGGATATGAAGAAATCCTTTTGGTGGCCGGGGTTGAAGCGAGATGTGGCTTTGTATGTGAGTCGTTGCCAAACATGTGCCTTGGTGAAGGCCGAATGTCAGAAACCGGGCGGGTTCCTGAAGCCCCTTCCAATTCCTGAATGGAAATTTGAGGACATCTCCATGGACTTTGTGCATGGTTTGCCTAGATCGCAGCATGGGAATGATGCTATTTGGGTGATCGTGGATCGCCTAACCAAGGTGACTCACTTCATCCCAAATCGGAAAGAGGACAGCGTGGTGAAGCTGGTGGAGTTGTATGTTCGCAATATTGTGCGACTGCACGGAATTCCTAAGAGCATAGTCAGTGATCGAGATGGACGGTTTACGTCCAAGGACTGGCGATTGGTTCAGAAGGGCTTGGGCACGAAGCTAAAGTTTAGTACGGCGTTCCATCCTCAAACTGATGGGCAAATGGAGAGAACGAACCGTACTATGGAGGACATGTTGAGGATGTGCGTTCTTGATTTTGGCAAGAGGTGGGAGGATCACCTCTTCATGGTAGAATTTGCGTACAACAACAGTTTTCAAGCCAGTATAAAGATGGCGCCGTACGAAGCTTTGTATGGGAGGCGGTGTCGAACACCAATGTCTTGGGCAGAGGCGGGAGACACCAAACTTTTGGGAAAGGGTGCGGTAGTTGACGCTTGTGAGATGGTACGGACCATCCAAGAGCGTATGAAGGTGGCACAAGACAGGCAAGCAAAATATTTTAATACTCGTCACCGGAAGTTGGAATTTACAGTTGGTGATTGGGTTTATCTGAAGGTCAAGCCGTTCAAAGGCGTCTCGCGGATTCGCAGACTCAAGAAGTTGAGTCCAAGGTTTTTGGGGCCTTTTGAAATTGTTGAGCGGGTAGGAGAAGCAGCCTATCGGTTGGCGTTGTCCGCAGATTTGAGTGGATTACATGACGTCTTCCACGTCTCCGTGTTGAGGAAAGCCTTAGTGGAGGCTAGCGTGGTGATTGAGCCGGCATCGGTGCCGATTGAGGAAGACTTGAGGACGCGAGTCCTTCCAATCGCTATAGAAGATTCAGAGACTCGGCAGTTGCGGAATAAAGAAGTTAAACTTGTGAAAGTTCGTTGGGACAACTGCGGTCGTGAGGAGTTCTCTTGGGAGCGAGAACAGGCCATGCTAGAAGACTATCCAGAACTATTTTTGTCAGGTACAATTTAAGTTTTGTACCTCTTTTGTTTCGAAATTTCGGGACGAAATTCTGTTAAGTGGGGGAGAGTTGTAACACCCCAGTTTTTCAAGAGGCTCAGTCTGCAGTTCAGAAAAATTTTTGGGTTTCTGGCAGGAGGCACACGGCTTGCGACACGGGCATGTCGCAGGGCGTGTCGAGGCCGTGCCGACACTCGGCCCAAGTGTCGACACTTTCGCTCGACAAAGTGTCGAGAGGGAGGCACACGGCCTGCGACACGGGCGTGTCGCAGGGCGTGTCGGGGCGTGTCGACACTCGGCCCAAGTGTCGACACTTTCGCTCGACAAAGTGTCGAGAGTGGGGCACACGGCCTGCGATACGGGCGTGTCGCAGGGCGTGTCGAGGCCGTGTCGACACTCGGCCCAAGTGTCGACACTTTCGCTCGACAATGTGTCGAGACTGGGGCACACGGCCTGTGACACGGGCGTGTCACAGGGCGTGTCCCGCTTGGTCGACGATCTTCGCTCGACGTTTTTCCGCGGTGTCGACACAAAGCCTGTCGACGGGTGTCGAGACTTGGCACACGGCTTGGGACACGGGCGTGTCCCAGGCCGTGTCACCTCTCGGGTTGGTGTTGGGGCCGTGTCGTTGGAGACACACGGCAGGCCACACGGCCGTGTCACTGGGGACACGGGCGTGTCGGATTGAACACGGGCGTGTCGAATGCCCGTGTCTGATTCCAGGCGCGTCGATTTGAGACGGCGAATGAGGCACACGGCCCTGGACACGGGCGTGTGCCAGGCCGTGTTCGGCCCAGGTCTTCTATTTTCCAGGCGAATCGCGGCCATTCTTTTTATGGTTTTAGGATCTAACGGTTCAGGCCATCTCCTGGTGAGTTAAGACCGAATTCAGGGTTGGAAACCCTCATCGTTTTCCAAGTTTTCTCTTTCTAAGATCTTGAGAAAAGCTAGAGCAAGAAGGAAGAAGAAGAAGGTCTTGGGCTGTAGGAAGGGTTTCGGTGCTCCAAATCGCGAGCCGAGTCCGGATCCGTGAAGCTTAGACCGCTGCGAAGATTTCCATCCGGCTATTTTGCCATGGCAAGAAAGAGGAGTCGGAAGGTAACGACATCTCTCCTCTCGGTCTTTAGGATGCACGTTTTTAGCATCGTTTTCTTCTAGATTTTTGGGCACCAAACTCTCAAATGAGAGGGGCTTTGGTTTGCCAAGGTTCAAGAGGAACCTCCGGGTTGATTGAGTCCGTCCCCGGCATATTTTGCATTAGAGATCCGCTTCGCTAGTGGATTAGGCATGGTGGTTGAAGCCGTAATCGCGACCGTTAGTCCGACTCGGTGATGTTGCATACGAACTTAGGGATTCGTAGAGATTTCCGTTGCGGCAAGATGTCGTTTGTGTTGTGGTGGTGATTGTCCCGTTTGCTTGAAAAGGGTAGTGATTTCCGTTGCGGCTTTATGCCAATTGGGGAAATGTGAGTACCCAAATGATGTGATGTTGTGCTAGATGCATACACTGTAGGGTACCTTGGGTGAAGCTCGGGTGTTGCATCCATGTTGCATAGTAGGCCCTTTCTTTATATGCTCAACCAATAGAGAACATGTTTGATGATTGAGACATCCAAGCCTGTTTTAATGCTTTTCTATTTATAGATGTTTATTTGCATATGAAGTGCTGACTTGCAGGTTGGAGGGTTCCCCGGGGTCTGTTAGGGGCGGCCGGGAGGAGATGTGTTGTTACACAGTTTGAGGTCAGCCTTTGCTGACCCACGTTACTAATAATTTTTACAGGGCAAGGATCGCACGCAGGAGCTAGCACGCCGGCCAAAAAGGCCTAAGCCCCATGAAGTGTTTTTCCCTCTTTTGTAGCACTACAGTTATGATGATGTTGTTTGAGACTATTTTGTCCGGCTTGCATGCCGAGGTAGACTAGGAGTGCTGAGCACATTCATGTTTGATTGTACTATTTACTTTTGGACATTTGTGGTAGGCCTTAAGGCCTTAGTTGTAACTCTTTTGGTTAGTGGATAACTTCTAGTTGTGCTTGGTTTTCTGCTGGGTTGTGCAAGTGTTTTGAGTTTGGGTAGCTATATCAACTTATAATACTAAAGCTGTGGCGTTCATATGTTGTGGGGCCCCGGCCGGACCCATATTATACGTCCACTACAGGGGAGGTGTTACACGCTTGATGGGCGTTACATTGGCTTTGACCGTTGTTCGAGCATGGTTTTCACGCGGACTTTCGAGTGGCTGTTTTGGTAGCTTAGTTGCACGATTCCCCAGCAAGCCGGAGTCCAATTTTGGGGACTCGGTGAAGCCTCTTAGGGAATGCTTGCACTTTTTCGAGTCTGGGACAGGTTGCTCAAAACGGGTTGATTGTATGGAAGATGTGTACAGTAAGCAAAAAGGGGTAAAAAGTCCTTAAGGAAGAAATGGTCTAGGACGAAACAGAAACACTTTTCAAAACAGTTAAAAATGGTCATTTTTTGAGTGACACGGCCTGGGACACGGGCGTGTCCCAGGGCGTGTCTAGCTCGGGATGCGGTTTGGCTTTGTGGTCGTCGAACTTCGTTCGACGAAGTTGCGGGAGGAACACGCCCCCCGACACGGGCGTGTCGGGGCGTGACCCAGGGCGTGACCTGGGGCGTCACCTCCTTGACTCGACGAATTTTCTTGCGGCGAGTTGAGCTCGACGAATGGGGTACACGCCCCGTGACACGGGCGTGTCACGGGCCGTGTCCCGCTATGTCGAGTGTCGAGTGTCGAGTGTCGAGTGTCGAGTGTCGAGTGTCGGGTGTCGAGAGAGGGAACACGGCCTGTGACACGGGCGTGTCACAGGGCGTGTCCAACTTTGTCGAAGTGTCGACACTTTTGGTCGACAAGATGTCGAGACACGGGTTACATGCCCTAGGTCACGGGCGTGACCGACCCGTCACGGGCGTGTACCCGGCCGTGTACCTTGTGGATAAATTGGAAATTGTCGGATTCTGCGCCGCTTAAGGTACACGCCCTGTGACACGGGCATGTCACAAGGCGTGACAGGGCCGAAAATCGACTTTTTCAGTTTTTTTGTGCCGTTCGTTTCTCTGATTCTGGATCAAGCGGTCCAGCTCTGTCCTGGAAGAAGTAAAGCCAAGAAGAGAGTTTATTTTCTCCTCACTTCATCTTTCTCCACCCTCTTCATCATCTTCTTCCTCATTCCAAAGGGCACTCAAGGGAGCAAAGCTAAGACAAGGGAAAGAAAGAGAGGATCAGTCGTCGCGGTGTTGCATCGGTTCAGGCAAGCGGTGTTCTTCACCCTTGCCAATCTTGTTTTTGTTCTTTGATTCTTGCAAGTGTAGCTAGTTTTCTTGCCACTCTTGTTTTTTTGTTCTTTCTCTTGATTAAATTGCACTTTGTCTAAGACGCTAGCTTTGTTCATCTTGTCTTGACTCTCAACCATGAATAATCTTGTCTTTCAAGAATTTCCCAATCTATGTGCTTACCTCTTGTTCATCTAATTTTGTCATGTTTTACCTTGTAGTTCTCTATTATTTACCTTTCTTGTTCATACAATTAGAGATCTTGTTGTGTTTAACCGGCGTGGTTACTTGTGGGGTTCGCTTATGGTGAAGTAGAGACCCAAATTCTATCAAGTTTGACATAACTTGGGCAAATTGTAGTCATGAGTGGGGACGATGAAATGAAACGGGTTTAGCTTGGATTATGGTGAGTTTTGCGAGGCGAATTGTGAACCATGGCAGGAGCATTGGTGTGAGGATTCGGTAAGGGGTGGTGTGGTTTCAGCCTTGGTGGCCACCGGGTTTTGATTTGTGGTGTAGAGCACCGTTTTGGCCCCGATTTGGGCTGCCTTCTATTGGTGCGTTCCACTTTAGGGCCGCCACCAAAAGACCCTTGCGGAATCGAACTTCACCGCTACTTATGTTTCACTAGTATAGTTGTTTCTTGTTATGAAGATGATGGAATGAGCATGTGTATTGCCTTTTTGCTCATGTGGGTTGAGCAGGACTTGATGAGAATTTCATGCACTTGAAGCGTTACATGTTGGGTTGGCAGTGTTTAACATTTATTTTCCACCTTGTTCTTTTCCCTCGTTTACATGAAAGTTCTACGGTGTCGGTAAGCCCCTTCGTTATATTTTATGAACGTAATGCTCTATTTTTTGTAGCTTTGATGATTGTTGAGGTGTTCTTTCTTGAATGCCTCAGGTGCAGGTTGTAACCGGTTGAGCGGCTAGTGCTTGGGTAGAGTCTCTTTGGAGCTAGCCGAGCTTACTTCGCGAGGTAGTTCTTTACTTTGTTGTACAGACATACATACGCCACAATGGGTTCATGTCAGCTTGTTGGCGCCCATTGGTGGTTTTCTTTACTTGCTACATATGAATGATAGACTGCTACTATGAATCATTTGAATGAGATGATGTTTACTTGCTCTTGGGAAGGGTTTATGGTAGATTGCATTAGATATTTTTAAGCTAAACAAAACCTATTATTGTATAACATTCATAACATGTTTTGGTCACCTAACAAGTAATTTCCAAACAACGTAAAAAGGATGATTTCTTATATTATTATAAATCTAGAATGCATATAGGAGATCGTCATAAGTAAACTAAATTATTTTCCGCCGCGTACAAACACACGTTTTGATCCCTAAGGCTGAGGGATACAGCCATCAAACTAAACGGTTTTCTTGCATATAACAGATGATTTGCAACTACTAAGTAAGCGTCGAGGCTTTGCCTGAGCGTGTGCAGTTATCCCCTGCACGACGCGGCATCATAGCACGTAGTTCCTCTTACTCTGATACGATATACTCGTTGGGAAAATGCGGGTTGTGACAGTTGGTATTAGAGGGAGGTTTGCTTGACAATTGGTCGGGCAAACTTTCCTTTTAGTCATTATTAGGCATCATCATATCATACACACACCGAGGTGCCATCATTATGTCCTGGCCGAAGCATGCACACTACACTCATGGCATGAACAGAAGTATACGGGGCATATTATGTAGTATGAGATGCATAATATGTGGTTGTATATGGATCCACCATAGGGGCAACATGTGCGGGTTATGTAGTATGAGATGCATAACCTCACCACATGGATGCGACTAGCACGTTTTGTTTTTTCTTCGTTGCATGCAATGCTATGTAGTATGGGATGCATAGCATTGTGATGCGTACGACTGCTCATGGCATGCATTAAGGCCTTTTCTAGAATGCATAGCACAACACGCATAACATAACATTGCATGAGCACAACGTGTCAAGCTAAAGATCTACATGATGACACCTGTACACACATGGTTTTGGGTCAAATACAGTCATGCATTCATCGGTTAGGCACAAGTTAGTGGGATGACGGTGAGTCATCTAGGCTAGGCATAACATCATTCTCAAACTCCCAGAGCAAGTTAGCAGTTGATGTTCATATCTATACATGTATTGTCTGTACATAGCAGTTGTGTGTTTTGTTGGGTTTGAGTTTGATGAGGGTGAACGTGTTTATAGGATGTCGAAGCGTCCAGTGACAAGGAAGACTCTCCAATCCGAGGGCGAGTCTTCGGGCGCGCAAAACAATGCCCTAATGGATAGCCTACGACAAAGTAATGAGGCTTTGACTAGGCAGGTGCAGGATGTGCAGTCCCAGCTCCAAGCTATGTCATCAGCGATGTCTGGGCTAGCACCAAGAGAGCAAGAGACTGTCAGAGGTCCCGTTGTTTCTACTCCTTCCGTGGCATTGATACCCCCAGTTGTGGTTCCTCCTGCGATGACTTTTATCTCGCAGTTTCAGCGACTTGGACCACCTACCTATGATGGAAAAGCGGACTTTGTGCTCTTGGATGATTGGGTGATCACGTTGGAAGAGATGTTTGTCTATTCTGGCGTTACCGAGGACCAGAAGGTGATGTTTGCCGCCTATCAACTAAAAGGGGTAGCTAAAGGTTGGTGGTTGCGAGAGAAGGAAAGCCTAGTGGTGGGATGTTCGTGGGAAGCCTTCAAAGAAATGTTACGGCGCAAGTTTCTGCCGCCAGTGGAAAGGGACCGCCTGATGAATGACTTTTTTACCTGAAACAGAGGAAACTCACAGTTAGTGAGTATGAAATTGAGTTTAGCAAGCTAAGTCGGTTCGCTCCGAGCTTGGTGACTACGGAAGCTGACCGAGTAAAGAGATTTCTTGGCGGACTCCGGAGCGATGTTCAGCAGTTCGCAAGTGCTTATGGAGCGACGAGTTACACCACTGTGGTTGATGCTGCTTTGAAGGTTGAAGCAATAGAAAATGCAAAACAAAGAGGGCAGCTGATGAGGAAGGATAAGAGAAAGCTGGTGGGAGGGAAAAGCTCCCAAGAATCAGACGTAAGGAAGAAGAATAAGGAGACATGTAGCTTTTGTGGCCGGTCAGGCCACCCATTTGAGAAATATTTCAAGCGGTTGGGGATGCAGAAGAAGTAGCAGGTGTACGCCATTCAGGGTGCGCCAACCAGAAACTTGGAGTGTACAGATTGTGGGGGAAGAGGTCATGATGTGGGCCGCTGCTGGGTCAAAGACAAGGTGTGCTTTCAGTGTGGCAAACAGGGACATCTCAAGGCAAGGTGCCCACAAAACCAGCCCGTGTTGCAGCCAATGCCACTCCAGGCTTTGCCTCCGCCTCCGCGTTTGGACAAAGGAAAAGGGAAGTTAAATGTGATCTCTTCAGACGAAGCTCAGATGTCACCTCAGGTTATCTCAGGTTCGATTCTTTCCTCTGGTTCACGTTTTGTTTATGACTCTTACGCGTAGTTCTTAGCTACATATGTACCCTTATAGGAAACTTTAAGGTAAAGAACCGTTGGGCGCGTGTTCTCTTCGATTCTGGCGCGACTCATTCATTTGTGGCTCGAACCTTTCTGGATCGGTATCATTTGATACCAGATCGAGTGGGGAATGCCTTTTTGGTGAAGTTTCCTTCTGGTGCTTCTGTGGTTGCAGACTGGGGTCTTCTTGATTGTCCCATTTTGTTGGGGGAGTTCTTAGCGAAGGCTGATTTCAAGGTGATCGATTTGGAAGATTTTGACGTTATCTTGGGCATGGACTGGTTATCCCGCTATGACGCTGTCATCCAGTGCAAAGGAAAGCGCTTGGATTTTATCAAGGACAATGGTCAGCCGGGAAGTGTTTATGGTGATTCTTGCCAAGATTCTCCAGGGATTTCAGCGGTATGTGTTCGGACGTTGTTTGTTTCCGACTGTTTTGCTTGTCTAGTCTCTGTTGTGGGGACTAGTGCTGTTTTGCCGCGTTTGGAGGAGATTCCTGTTGTGCGTGAATTTCTAGATGTTTTTCCTACTGATCTTCCTGGTCTTCCCCTTGATCGTGATGTCGAGTTTGTCATTGATTTGGAGTCGGGTATGCGGCCTATTGCGAAAGCACCGTACAGAATGGCCCCGCGTGAGCTAGCAGAGTTGCGTACACAGCTGGATGACTTATTGGCAAAGGGGTTTATCAGGCCAAGTTCATCACCTTGGGGTGCACCGGTGTTATTTGTGAAGAAGAAAGATGGGTCGATGCGGCTTTGCATCGATTACCGGGAGTTGAACAAGGTGACGATTAAAAACAAGTACCCACTGCTAAGAATTGATGATTTGTTTGATCAACTGCGTGGCAGTTCAGTATTTTCGAAGATTGATCTCCGCTCGGGCTATCATCAGCTAAAGGTTCGGGAGTCTGATATTCCGCGGACTGCGTTTCGATCGAGACATGGCCATTTTGAATTTCTTGTGATGTCGTTTGGTTTGACCAACGCACCATCAGCCTTCATGGATATGATGAACCGGGTGTTCAAGGACTACTTGGATAGGTTTGTGGTGGTTTTTATTGACGACGTTCTCGTCTACTCCCGTAGTGCTGAGGAGCATGAACAGCATCTACGATTGGTATTGGCCACTTTGCGAGACCAAAAGTTATTCGGCAAGCTAAGCAAATGCGAGTTTTGGTTGCCTTAGGTTGCATTTTTGGGTCATGTTATTAATCAACATGGAATTTCAGTGGATCCCGAAAAGATTGCTGCAGTCATGGAGTGGAGGAGACCGGAGACACCCAAGGAGATTCGGAGCTTCTTGGGATTGGCCGGCTATTATCGCCGATTTGTAGAAGGTTTTGCTACGTTGAATGCACCGTTGACTCGCTTAACCCAGAATAATGTGGCGTTTGATTAGAATGACAAGTATGAGACATCATTCCTTGAACTCAAGAACAGGTTATGTACCGCTCCTGTGTTGATATTACCAACAGAAGGGATAGATTATGACGTTTTTGTGGATGCGTCGCACGTTAGACTTGGATGTGTTTTAATGCAAGACAAAAATGTGATTGCGTATGGGTCTTGGCAGTTGAAAAGTCATGAAAAGAACTACCTGACGCATGATTTGGAGTTCGCAGCGGTAATATTTGCATTGAAGTTGTGGAGACACTTACTTTACGGCGCAGTGTAAAATCATTACGGATCATAAAAGTTTGAAGTATGTCTTCACGCAAAAGGAACTTAATCTGCGCCAACGTCGATGGCTTGAATATGTAGCTGATTATGATGTGGAAATTCAGTATCATCCCGGGAAAGCTAATGTTGTGGCCGATGCTTTGAGCCGGAAGACAGGTACATTATTTAATCTTTCAGCCGACCGTCTAGTGGAGGAATTTCTATTGATGGATATTGTCGTGGGAAGATATGAACCACAAAGTCATTCGGCAGTGGAAGAACCTTCATGGATGGTGCTTGCAAGACAACATCAAAAGGATGATCCTGATCTTTTACATTTATTTCTTCGGACTGAAAAGGGTGAATTACCAGATTTTGTTATTGATGATGGAGGCATGTTAAAGTATCGCGGTCGATTTTGTATCCCCGCAGTTGGAGACATTCGCGATATGGTGTGTAGGGAAGCACATGGCTCAAGTATAGCCTACCATCCAGTCTCAACTAAAATGTACCGTGATTTGAAATAAATTGTCTGGTGGTATGGAATGAAAAGAGATATAGCGCAATTTGTATCTAAATATCATACCTGCAAGCGGGTGAAAGCTGATCATGGGAGGCCTGGTGGCAAGTTGACACCATTGGAGATTCCAACATGGAAGTGGGAAAGCATTTCAATGGATTTTATTACAGGCTTACCAAGATCTCCACGAGGACATGACTCCGTATGGGTGATCGTGGATATGTTGACCAAGTGTGCTCACTTCATACCATTTAAGGTCAACTACCCGACGAAGACAATAGCGGAGCTATATTTGAACGAGATCATCCAACTGCATGGTGTGCCAGTCAATATCATTTCAGACCGGGATTCCCGATTTACTTCTCGTTTCTGGAAGAGTCTACAAGAGGGTTTGGAGACAGATTTGAGGTATTCCACTGCTTACCACCCTCAGACGAATGGCCAAACGGAACGAGTAAACCAAATCATGGAAGATATGATTTGATGCTATATTCTTGAGTATGGCGGAGCATGGGATGAACGTTTGCGGCTTATGGAATTCGCATATAATAACAGCTATCAAGAAAGCTTGCAAATGGCTCCATTCGAAGCTTTATATGGGCGACGATGTCGGACTCCCCTATTTTGGGCTGAGGTTGGCGAGCGGCCTTTGTTGGGCCCAGAGGCGCTCGAGGACATGGAAGTTGTCGTACGACTTATTCGGGAGAAGCTCCGGATCGCCCAAGAGCGATATGAAAAGTACGCCAACCGGCGAAGGTCAGAGTTAGAGTTTGCAGTGGGGGATTTCGTCTTCCTGAAAGTCTCCCCAATGGTTGGAATTAAAAGGTTTGGAAAAGAGCGCAAATTAGACCCAAGATTTGTGGGTCCCTTCAAGATTCTTGCGCGAGTTGGTGCATCCGCTTACAAAGTAGAATTACCCGTGAACTTTCCTGGTGTTCACGACGTGTTTCATGTCAGCCAACTTCGCAAGTGTGTGCGAAATGATAAGCAAGTTTTGGATGTTGTGCCGCAGTTGGCGCCAAACCTTTCCTATGTGTAGATGCCCATCCGTATTTTGGACTCCCAAGATCGCGTGTTGCGGAAAAAAAAAATTCCTATGGTCAAGGTGCTATGGAAAAATCATAATGTGGAAAGCGCGACGTGGGAGATCGAGTCAACGATGAGGGCGGCTCACCCTCAGTTGTTCCCGTAAATAAGCTGGTATGTGAATTGGTGTTTTTGTTTGATTACTCATTTGATTTACATAAGAATGATTGCAAAGTTTTGAGGCGAAACTTTTTGTTAGGGGGAGTGACTGTAACGCCCCGTATTTTTCGTCGAATGACTGCATACGCTTGATGGGCGTTACGTTGGCTTTAACCGTTGTTCAAGCATGGTTTTCACGCGGGCTTTCGAGTGGCTGTTTTGGTAGCCTAGTTGCACGATTCCCCAGCAAGCTGGAGTCCAATTTTGGGGACTCGGTGAGGCCTCTTAGGGAATGCTTGCACTTTTTCGAGCCTGGGTCAGGTTGCTCAAAATAGGTTGAGGAGCCCATTCATGAGGAGGTCAGGAAGCTCCTGGAGGCCGGCTTCATCTCGGAGATCCAGTATCCGGGCTGGATCTCGAATGTAGTAATGGTTAAAAAGGAGGTGGTAAATGGAGAATGTGTATTGACTTTTGTTTGTTAAATAAATCATGCCCTAAGGATTGCTACCCCCTGCCTCGGATCGACGCGCTGGTTGATTCAGCCGTCGGTTTTTCTGTCATTAGCTTTTTAGATGCTTTTTCAGGTTATCAACAGATTCGGATGCACCCTCCTGATACCAAGGATGTTTCCTTCATCACAAGGGAGAGATGCTTCAGTTACAAAATGATGCCCTTTGGGTTGAAGAACGCAGGGGCTACCTACCAACGCATGATGGATCGGGTCTTCCGGGATCAGAGAGGGAGAAATTTGGAGGTCTACGTCGACGACCTAATGATCAAAAGCAAGTGCATGGATTCGCACCTACAAGATCTGGAAGAGACATTTGCCACCTTAAGGAGGTTCAAGATGAGGCTGAACCCCTTGAAGTGTGTCTTCGGGGCCAGCCGCGGGAAGTTCCTCGGGCATCTCCTGACTCCGGCAGGGGTAGAACCCAACCCGGACAAGGTAAAGGCCATCCTGGATTTGGAATCACCTCGCGACGCCAAGGAGGTCCAGCGCTTGACAGGCAAACTGGCTGGGCTGAGCAGGTTCCTCTCCAGGGCAGGAGACAAGTGTTCTTCATTCTTTAAGGTGCTGCGAGGGAATCAAAGGTTTGAGTGGACCACCGAATGAGAAGAGGCCTTCCAAGGGCTGAAAAGACAACTCTCTCAGGCTCCTCTGCTTCAGAGCCCAAAAGAAGGAGAGGACCTGACCTTGTACCTCGGAGTAGGAGCGGAGGCGGTGAGCTCCGTCCTAGTGAGGGAAGAAGGAAAGAAGCAACTACTCATCTACTACGTCAGCCAGATATTGAGGAAAGCAGAGCTCCGCTACCCCATCCTTGAAAAGCTCGCTTACGCCTTGGTCATCTCTACAAGGAAACTCCGGCCGTACTTTCAAGCACATACGATTAGGGTGGTGACTGACCACCCTCTTCGCAAGATCTTCGAAGGAGTGGAGCACTCGGGGAGACTTGCTAAGTGGTCTATTAAGCTAAGCGAGTTCGACATCTCTTTTGTCCCAAGACTCTCCATCAAGGCGCGGGCAGTGGCGGACTTCCTAGCAGACTACATTGTTGAAGTCGAGGAGGGAGAGCAGCAACCTCGAGAGGCGTGGAAGTTGATGGTTGATGGGGCCTCGGGAAAGCACCTCCTCGGGGCAGGGGTGGTATTGACAAATCCTCAGGGGGTAACCATAGAGCAAGCGGTCATTTTACATTTCCTCGTAACCAACAATCAAGCGGAGTATGAGGCCGTGATCGCCGGCCTTCGCTTGGCAAAGGAGCTGGAGATTCAGGATGTGGAAACTTTCACTGATTCAAAGGTAGTAGCGTCGAAAAACCGGGGAGAGTTTGAAGCTCGGGAGCCTACCCTCATCAAATACCTCTCCAAGGCGAGGGCGATCATCGGTGGGTTCCGGTCATTCTCAATCCAACATGTTCCAAGGGAAGAAAGTATAGTTGTCGATCGATTAGCCAAGTTTGGACCTCGGTGAGGAGGGACCTTGACGGAGCTATTTCGACCGGCTATCGAGGAAGGAGAGTTGATGGTGGTAGATCGGCGACCCTCGTGGGTGGATCCATTTGTGACCTTCCTAACCACCGGTGAACTTCCTGAGGGGACCAAGGACGGGAGAAGCTTCAAGCGCAAAGCAGCTCACTACCTAATGATGGAGGGGGCCTGCATCGTAAGATGTTGTCAGGGCTCCTAGCTAGATGTGTGACCGAAGAAGTGATCCCGAAGATCTTGGGGGAGGTGCACTCGTGCGAGTGCGGCAGTCACTCTGGAGGGAGGACGTTGGAGGCAAGGGTGGTCAGGCAGGGGTACTTCTGGCCCACCCTAAGGAAGGATGTCACGGAGTTTGCAAGGAGGTGTCAAAAATGTCAGCTCTGCGCCCCCCTTCAGCTCTTGGCAGCTCAAAGGCTCCGAAGTATCACGGCACCATGGCCGTTCGCCATCTGGGGAATGGATTTAGTTGGGCCCTTCCCTCCGGCTAGTGGGCAGAGGAGATTCCTCTTGGTCATGGTCGATTATTTCTCGAAGTGGCTGGAGGTTAAAGCCTTGGCCAAGGTCACCTCACAGGTCATAAGGAACTTCGTCTGGGGGGAGATCATTGGCAGACATGGGTTGCCCCAAGCAATAGTGACATATAACGGCCCCCAGTTTGCAGTGAGGAGTTCATCAGCTTCTGCGCCCAGCTAGGGATAGATCTCTGGTTTGCCTCTGTCCACCACCCCCGGAGTAACGGCCAGGTGGAAGCGGCAAACAAAATCATTGTAAACCTACTAAAGAAAAAGGTGGAGAACTTAAAGGGGAATTGGGTGGAGCAGCTCCCCTCGGTCTTGTGGGCCCTGCGAACGACCCTGAACACGGCCACCGGTGAGACCCCCTTTAAGCTCTCTCATGGGTGTGAGGTCGTCCTACCAGTGGAGTTTGAGGTCCGGTCCCCGCGAGTCACAGCCGCGGGCGAAGGAGACGAGACTTGGAGGTTGGAGAATGAGGAGGGGCAACGCCTCTCGCTAGATATGGTGGAAGAACTGCGAGACGTGGCAGCTATCAGGCAAGAAGAGATCAAGCGACGAATGGCCAAATATTTTGATAAGCACGTCAGGGTCAAGCAGTTTACTGAAGGGGATCTGGTGCTGAGAAAGGTTGACGCGGCAGGAAGGTCGGCTCCCGTGGGCAAGCTCAGCCCGAACTGGGAAGGACCATATATAGTGAAGGAAGTCCTTGGAACGGGAGGATACTACCTCCAGGACGTGGAGGGGAGGGCCCTAAGCCACACCTGGAGCGGTGATGACCTAAAACGCTTCTACGCATGAAGGGGGAAGGTTGTAACCATGTATCTCAAAAATAAACTTATTATACTACATCGATTGATTTTCTCTTAACTATTGTCAAATTTTTCATAATATACCGTAATTATGTGTTTTGTAATACCCCGAGCTCGGCTCGGCCCCAGGTAGACCCGCTGCGCAGGCTCTCATCTAGCTGGCAGGCCCGAAGGCTCGCATGTGGGGGATAGGTTTGGTTGGTTTGAGATCTTCATCGGCACCCCGAGCTCGGCTCGGCCCCAAGTAGACCCGCTATGCAGGCTCTCATCTAGCTGGCAGGTCCGAAGGCTCGCCTATGTGGGATAGGTTTGGTTGGTTTGAGATCTTCATCGGCACCCCGAGCTCGGCTCGGCCCCAGGTAGACCCGATGCGCAGGCTCTCATCTAGCTGGCAGGTCTGAAGGCTCGCATGTGGGGGATATGTTTGGTTGGTTTGAGATCTTCATCGGCACCCCGAGCTCGGCTCGGCCCCAGGTAGACCCGCTACGCAGGCTCTCATCTAGCTGGCAGGTCCGAAGGCTCGCCTGTGGGGGATAGGTTTGGTTGGTTTGAGATCTTCATCGGCACCCCGAGCTCGGCTCGGCCCCAGGTAGACCCGCTGCGCAGGCTCTCATCTAGCTGGCAGGTCCGAAGGCTCGCCTGTAGGGGATAGGTTTGGTTGGTTTGAGATCTTCATCGGCACCCCGAGCTCGGCTCGGCCCCAGGTAGACCCGCTGCGCAGGCTCTCATCTAGCTGGCAGGTCCGGAGGCTCGCCTGTGGGGGATAGGTTTGGTTGGTTTGAGATCTTCATCGGCACCCGAGCTCGGCTCGGCCCCAGGTAGACCCGCTGCGCAGGCTCTCATCTAGCTGGCAGGTCCGAAGGCTCGCCTGTGGGGGGTAGGTTTGGTTGGTTTGAGATCTTCATCGGCACCCCGAGCTCCGCTCGGCCCGAGGTAGACCCGCTGCGCAGGCTCTCATCTAGCTGGCAGGTCCGAAGGCTCGCCTGTGGGGGATAGGTTTGGTTGGTTTGAGATCTTCATCGAAACCCCGAGCTCGGCTCGGCCCCAGGTAGACCCACTGCGCAGGCTCTCATCTAGCTGGCAGGTCCGAAGGCTCGCCTGTGGGGGATATGTTTGGTTGGTTTGAGATCTTCATCGGCACCCCGAGCTCGGCTCGGCCCCAGGTAGACCCGCTGCGCAGGCTCTCATCTAGCTGGCACGTCCGAAGGCTCGCCTGTAGTGGATAGGTTTGGTTGGTTTGAGATCTTCATCGGCACCCCGAGCTCGGCTCGGCCCCAGGTAGACCCGCTGCGCAGGCTCTCATCTAGCTGGCAAGTCCGAAGGCTCGCCTGTGGGGGATAGGTTTGGTTGGTTTGGGATCTTCATCGGCACCCCGAGCTCGGCTCGGTCCCAGGTAGACCCGCTATGCAGGCTCTCATCTAGCTGGCAGGTCCGAAGGCTCGCCTGTGGGGGATAGGTTTGGTTGGTTTGAGATCATCATCGACACCCTGAGCCCGGCTCGGCCCCAGGTAGACCCGCTGCACAGGCTCTCATCTAGCTGGCAGGTCCGAAGGCTAGCCTGTGGGGGATAGGTTTGTTTGGTTTGAGATCGTCATCGGCACCCCGAGCTCGGCTCGGCCCCAGGTAGTCCCACTGCGCAGGCTCTCATCTAGCTGGCAGGTCCGAAGGCTCTCCTGTGGGGGATAGGTTAGGATAGGTTAGGTTAGGTTTGTGGAAACTTCATCGGCACCCTGAGCTCGGCTCGGCCCCAGGTAGACCCGCTGCGCAGGCTCTCATCTAGCTGGCAGGTCCGAAGGCTCGCCTGTGGGGGATAGGTTTGGCTTGGTCAAGGCAAGAAACGCACCCGGAACACGAAATGAAAAGAGGTGAAGATAAGGGAGGTCTCGACAAGAATTGATCTCGGCAGGGATACCCCCGTCAAGAAGGCCTCGCGGAAGGAGACTTTCGGCGAGAGGGCACCTAATAACATTCTCGGATAGAGACGCGAAAGCGTTATGCGACAGCCGTGTACGGTTCGCGCAACCCGAAGGAAGATGACCCCGTCTTAAGGGATCGTGAGCCATGTTCCCGGCAGATAGTTTGCGCCAGATTCCCGCCTATTTATCGCTAAGGGAAGCTGCCCTACGGAGGCCGGGGGCCTCGGCAGAAGCATACGAAAGAAACACTCGGTCACAACAATTACATCAAGCACATTCACAATAACAGGACGAGGCATTTACAATGAAAACGTTTGCAATAAATATATTATATAAGTACAAGCTTAGAGTGTCTCGCGCTTTATATTGAGGCGAAAAGAAAAGAAAAAGGGGCCCCTTAAGGAGACAAGCTGTACCCCTCAGAGCTCCCGCTGGAGCTTTCGCCGGAGCTCTCCCCGGAGGTCTCGCCACCCGCTGCGGGGATTTCGGGACATCCGAGGGGGGGGGGGTATCAGGGGCGCTCGGGGGCTTCGGAATGGGCTCGAAGAGCCAGGGAATGAGCTGTCGAGCGGTGATGTTTTTGCCCCTCCCATCCCAGCAGTCGACATCTCGCAGCGTCTCCAGCGTCAACCTGACTGTAGCCTGTGCGTTGGCTTGGAGAAGCTTGTCGATGTCATAAACCGAGTAGTAGCGACTCTTCAGTCTTTCATCCAGCGGGGGGGGGGGGGGGGGGGGGCGCGTTCGCCTCCAGGCGCGCAATCTGCTTCCTCAGAAGGACGTTGTTGAATCGCGCTTGGGATAGCTCCTCGCGAAGCGTGGCTTGGGCGGAATCCTGAACTGCGAGAGGTTAGCATCAAAGAGAAGAGTTAAAGTAGCGAGAGCAAGCGTTGTAAAAGATCTCGCTTACCCTTTCCGCCTGGCGCGAAGATAGCAGCTGCTGGGCCTCGGCCAGCTCCTTTGCCAAAGTGGCCGCCTGAGCCACCGCATCATCCCTAGCCTTGAACATATCCTGGAAATTACGTCTATTGTGATGCTCCAGCGAGCACACATGTGCGCAAGCTCCAGCCCGCGCATCAGGGCGCGAGTAGAATCATAAGCCAACAGCCTGGTCGACATCCTGTCGTAGACACTGGCATCCTCCCAGCTGTAGAGGCAGTAACCTAAGGCGAAAGCCTTGCTGGTAACCTCGTCTCGCTCTGCCCAGCTAGGCAAGAGGGACGAGATCGAGACCTTTTTGGCGTCGGGATCCCACTATAGCAGCGGCTTGTTCTCCACGTCCAGGCACCTCATGCCGAGACCAAAATTGCGGTGAACCCGCGGCACCTCTCCGGACAGAGGCTGGCCGGAGGTCTCGTCGGTGGCTCCCTCGCCCTCTGCAACACCAAGGGCCTGTGGGTTCTCGGCAGGAGCCTCAGCGCCGCCCCTAGTAGCTGCGATCTCGCTGACAGCTTGCAAGATCTCCTCAAAGGAGCGGCCTTCAGGGAGAGGTTGGGAGGGCGGCACCATAACGGCCTTGCCCTTCTCGGTATCGGTTGTCTTGGGTCTGTTGATCGGTTGAGGCGCAGAGACGCCGGGCTTTCGCTTCCCGGCACCAAGTGAAGGAGGCGGGGCAGGCTCTTTCCGGCAAGCTTGTGCAGCGGCCTTTGCGAGATCCAGCGGGTCTTATGGAGGGTGGCTCCCGCCATCGCGAGCCTCGCCAAATGGTTGGCGTAAGGGGATCTCGCGCTCTCCTGTGAAAGTGCCAATACTAAGTTCAAACCTTGAAAAGGACATGGATTAGCAAGATAAAGGCGAGACCTTACCTTCACCTGGGAGCACGGGGAGGAGTGAATCAACGTCTCGCCGCAGAAAGAGGACGTCGAAGTCCTTGGTTCCAAAGAACTCAAGGAGGGCGCTCTCGCGCGAGCCCAAGGAGGGGGGCTTGTAGGCGGCATCCTCGTATTGGATAGGAGCGAGAGGCACGTTCCCGAAGTCGCCTGAAACAAAGATGAACCTCTCGCCCCAGTGATGGTGCTTATTAGCGAGACTGATCGTCTTGAGCAGTTGTCCTGAGAAGAAGACCACCCCTCCTTTGGCGCGGAAAGTGAACAGCTTGCAGAAAATTGGCAGGCTGAACTCGATCCTCTCGGATCGCATGTAGCATATGAAAGCCACGAGAATTGCAACCGAATTTGGATTCAGCTGCGCGGGAACCACTCCGTAATACCGGAGGGCCTGTCGCATCTCGGGCCACAGCGGGAGGCGGAAGCCCACCTCGAAGTGCTCGATGGGGATGGCGAGCTCCCCCTCCCCTGCGGTGTTTACCTTGTCATGATTGCCTGGGTTCCGCGTGGTGAAGCTGGCGGGAACGTATTGAGTCTTGATTAGGTTGAACTCGTCCACGGTGAGGGTGCAGGATGGAAAAAGGTACTTCTGAAAAGCTTCCGCACAGTTGGATCGTCCATCACCTCCGCCTGACATCGTAATGAAGAGTTTGACGGCGAGAGCTTCAAGAAGAAGGCGAGAGCAAGAACCATACGAGAACGAAGGGAGGAGGCGGAGACAAGCAAGAGTTTTTGAGAGACCGCGAAAGCAACAGAAGAGGAGAGAGATTGGGATCAGAGAAATGAATGTGGTAGGTGAGCTTCCCTATTTTGTAGAAAACCGTGCCCATGATGACTGTTTTCAAAAAAGGCGGCGGGGGTATAGCTGGCACGTCCCACGACAGCGGCGCTTCGTTTTCCCGCCCGAGTTCGATAGTGACTGATTGACCGAATGATTAGCGCAAGCGTTGCGACATGACAGGCGGCAAGCAAGATAAGCGGAAACAAGGCTGCTCTCGCCAACCGAGAGCCCAGGATAATAACATATATGCGCATACAATAATGATATTAATGATAAGGGCCGAGTTATTACTCTCGCTGAGCAAGAACCAGATAAAGAGTAAGCAATAAAAGCAGAGTTATTAGCTACAGTTCCAGTGAATAAATAAGGGTACATCTGAGAAGGGAAGGCCTGGGGAGGAGAAGGGGAGGTCTCGCGATTCAATAAGGCTCCCACCGCCATTTTCCTTGCTCCCACCGCCATTTCCCTTGCTCTCGCAGCTTGGTCTGGGGTGGCGCCTGCGGATTGAAGAAGGACGACAGAATAGTGCATCCTAGGTTGACCCGGCGAGACAGATCCCGGATCCGCTCGATGCACCTTTCGGGTGAGGATCCGGTGGTAGACCCCCCCGACCGGTCCATCTCGCTGACAAGATAGTCCCGCTCCAGAGTCTCTAGCCTCTTTTCCACTGATTGGCGAAACTCTTTCGCCGCGAGGTCGCGGACCCATTCTCGCCGGATGAGCTTCGATAGGACGGCGGCAACCTTCTTTCCCCGTCTTTTAGCGCTCCCGGCACCGGTCAGGATCTCCTCCATCTCATCAGATGAAGGGAAAGGGGAACTCTCGCCGTCTTCCCCCTCTCTTTCTTCTTCTTCTTCTTCTTCTTCTTCCTCTACCTCAGCTCCAGGCCGCGAGCCCATGTCCCCTGGCAAAAGAATTCCTGTTATAGCGAGAGCTAGAGGATTGTTGTGATAAAATTTCCACATACCTGCAGCATGACGAGGCCCCCCGGTCGACGGCAGGCGAGAAGGCCCAGCCCCCCCCCCCCTCAGCTCCAACAAGTAGGCGGATCGGCTTTCCTTTTCCGGGGGGGGGGGGGGGGGGTAAATTTTGCAAATGGTAATCCCGGCCTGGTCGGGAGCGGGGAGGGGGTCTCCTCTCCCGCAAGATGGCTGACATCTAATGGAGTCAACAGCAAGGGCAGGCTGATTCGCAGCCCTCGCTCCGCTCTCCCGGGTGGCGAGACCCGGCGGTGCGAAAACTGGCGCTGCGAGAAGACAGTTCAGCATTCAAAGTTTTGAGTTAAGGGCGAGAGGGGAACAGTTACCTGCAGTGTTCGGGTCAGGCGGAGGATCCACCTCCGAAACCCGTGGTTGATCCTCGAGGTGGCGAGAGGATGGCTCCAAGGATTCGCGCAGGGACGTGGCAGCGTCGGGAACCGTTTCCTGCGAGAGATATCCCGTCAGCTACTGAGCGGCTGGCGTTTTCAATAGTTGGCAAGTCAAACATACCTTCCGCGACGAGGGATCATCCGCACGGCTTGTGGTTGGGGTTGGCGGGCTCCTGTTCTCGTGGGGCAGGTCCCGCTGAACCACTTTCGCCCTCTTCTTTTTCTTCTTGGGCAGAGAAGGCTCAGCGGCCGACGACCGTCTCGCTAGCCATGGGGCAACCAGGGCGCTGTTAGCCTTGGCTCGCGCCTGTGCCGCTTTGATGCGGTCTTGCAGATCCTGCGGAAGCGGTTTGTCGGCGCGCTTGGAAGGCATCGCGAGAGGAAGCGAGAGCTCAGGCGAAGAATGACGACTCGAGGGCGGTGTTATGACCGTCTATCGACACGCGTATTTATAGACACAGTACGACCCTCCAAAAGATTCCCTGATGGTGACACGTGCTCAGCGAATATTTCTGGGTTGGACGTGTCTTTTCGAGCGCAGAGCTAGCTCAAAAACGAGCGGGGATAGTGTACAACCCCATATTCGCTGAGTCAGATCAGGAGGCGCAATGGTCACAGCTGAGCTAGCCAAAGGAGTTCCCGCCCAAAAGGAGGTCTCGCCCAAGATGACGGAAACGTTCGCGTCAAGTCGTCGAATGGAGATCAACGGGCCGAGATCGTCGAGCGCGGCCAGCGCGGGAGCGCTTACGCTAGTGCCAAGTTCCAATCTTAAAGGGGCTCTCGCCTGTCAGCCGGCGAGACCGTTCGCGCCGTCTCTGGGTAAGAGGCCCCCGGTTCAGAGCTCTCGCCGAGTGGGGCCCAAGGCCTAGGGTTAAATGACCAGATTGCCCTCAGGTAAATTTACCCCATGTGCCCTCAGGAAAATAACGGGATTCGGCTATTGGCAGACCAACTAGGGGCTTTTCAGTAATTTCAGGTCAGCACGATGTTATAAATAGACCCATAAGTACTCTTTAGAAGGCAAACTGTCATTATCTATCAAATTCCAGTGCCTTCTGATGAGCTCCTAGCCCAGCTTTGGCTTTGGAGGGGAAGCTCTCAGAGATCTTCCGGGTGTGAGGTGAGACCTCCCTACTGAGGCTTTGGGTCAGTCTTAGGTCCTTTGAATTCAGTCGAGGGTTGAGGCTTGAGAGAAGTAGGTTTTGGCTGCACCCCCTTTTCTTTGAACTTCGGTTGAGGTCATATTTGGCTTCAACATTACACGCCCTAGGTCACGGGCGTGACCGACCCGTCACGGGCGTGTACCCGGCCGTGTACCTTGTGGATAAACTGAAAATTGTCGGATTGTGCGCCGCTTAAGGTACACGCCCTGTGACACGGGCGTGTCACAAGACGTGACAGGGCCGAAAATCGACTTTTTCAGTTTTTTGTGCTGTTCGTTTCTCTGATTCTGGATCAAGCGGTCCAGCTCTGTCCTGGAAGAAGTAAAGCCGAGAAGAGAGTTTATTTTCTCCTCACTTCATCTTTCTCCACCCTCTTCATCATCTTCTTCCTCATTCCAAAGGGCACTCAAGGGAGCAAAGCTAAGACAAGGGAAAGAAAGAGAGGAGCAGCCGTCGTGGTGTTGCATCGGTTCAGGCAAACGGTGTTCTCCACCCTTGTCAATCTTGTTTTTGTTCTTTGATTCTTGCAAGTGTAGCTAGTTTTCTTGTCACTCCTGTTTTTTTGTTCTTTCTCTTGATTAAATTGCACTTTGTCTAAGATGCTAGCTTTGTTCATCTTATCTTGACTCTTACCCATGAATAATCTTGTCTTTCAAGAATTTCCCAATCTATGTGCTTACCTCTTGTTCATCTAATTTTGCCATGTTTTACCTTGTAGTCCTCTATTATTTACCTTTCTTGTTCATACAATTAGAGATCTTGTTGTGTTTAACCGGCGTGGTTACTTGTGGGGTTCGCTTATGGTGAAGTAGAGACCCAAATTCTATCAAGTTTGACATAACTTGGGCAAATTGTAGTCATGAGTGGGGACGATGAAATGAAACGGGTTTAGCTTGGATTATGGTGAGTTTTGCGAGGCGAATTGTGAACTATGGCAGGAGCGTTGGTGTGAGGATTCGGCAAGGGGTGGTGTGGTTTCAACCTTGGTGGCCACCGGGTTTTGATTTGTGGTGTAGAGCACCGTTTTGGCCCCGATTTGGGCTGGCTTCTATTGGTGCGTTCCACTTTAGGGCCGCCACCAAAAGACCCTTGAGGAATCGAACTTAACCACTGCTTATGTTTCACTAGTATAGTTGTTTCTTGTTATGAAGATGATGGAATGAGCATGTGTATTGCCTTTTTGCTCCTGTGGGTTGAGCAGGACTTGATGAGAATTTCATGCACTTGATGCGTTACATGTTGGGTTGGCAGTGTTTAACATTTATTTTCCACCCTGTTCTTTTCCCTCGTTTACATGAAAGTTCTACGGGGTCGGTAAGCCCCTTCGTTATATTTTATGAACGTAATGCTCTATTTTTTTTAGCTTTGATGATTGCTGAGGTGTTCTTTCTTGAATGCCTCAGGTGCAGGTTGTAGCCGGTTGAGCGGCTAGTGCTTGGGTAGAGTCTATTTGGAGCTAGCCGAGCTTACTTCGCGAGGTAGTTCTTTACTTTGTTGTACAGACATACATACGCTTCAATGAGTTCGTGTCAGCTTGTTGGCGTCCATTGATAGTTTTCTTTTTTTGCTACATATGAATGCTAGACTGCTACTATGAATCATTTGAATGAGATGATGTCTACTTGCTCTTGGGAAAGGTTTATGGTAGATTGCATTAGGTATTTTTAAGCTAATCAAAACTTATTATTGTATAACATTCATAACATGTTTTGGTCACCTAACAAGTATTTTCCAAACAACGTAAAAATGATGATTTCTTATATTATTATAAATCTAGAATGCATATAGGAGATCGTCATAACTAAACTAAAGTATTTTCCGCCACGTACAAACACATGTTTTGATCCCTAAGGCCGAGGGATACGACCATCAAACTAAACGGTTTTCTTGCATATAACAGATGATTTGCAACTACTAAGTAAGCGTCGAGGCTTTGCCTGAGCGTATGCAGTTATCCCGTGCACGACGCGACATCATAACACGTAGTTCCTCTTACTCTGATACGATGTACTCGTTGGGGAAATGCGGGTTGTGACAAAGACCGACAGCACCATCTCGGTCATTCGTCGCAGAGGAGGGGGCGGTCAATGGCCTCGAGTTGTCGGGTCCCTTAGGGAGGTTTTTTTCCTACCCAGGGGCAAATTGTCTTTTCCTAAAATTAGTGATCTGTGTGCTCAGATTTGAGCGTTTTCATTAGTTCGTTCGGTTGTTACTTGACGAAATTACCAGACCACCCCCATAAAAGTTTATAAATAGACCCACATTTCACTTCATTTGGATCCTTTTTTCGGTTCGCTAACTCTGGCCGTTTTTCTGTCTCTCTCTACACACACTCTCTCTCTCTCTAGGTGGTCCGCCCGTGGACGAACGTCACCTAGGCGTACAAAGTTAGCCCGAAGGAAGATAAGTGGCCTAAAGCGAATAGATTTCTCGGCCAGCGACAAAGTCCCCGGTCGTATGCAAGACGCGGGTGACAAGTCCCTAAGTTGCCACAGGCGCGCAGAGATACTGGAAGAGCGTAGAGAACACGTGGTGCTCAGAACTCTCCACAACTCCTTCATCTCTCAAAGTGTAGCGAGGAGCGGCTTGTCGCCCTCGCCTTCACCTGAACAATCTTGTAACGAACTCTGAAATAGTGGAAGTTAGGTCGATATCGAATCGACCGCGTGATTTTTCACCCCGGTTGCAGGTTTTCCACGTAATCAAATCTCACTTGCATTGATTTGAGAACTCTTCACTCTTTGCATGTTCGACTATTTTGCGGGCTAAGACAGTTCAAGAGGTCCGGTCTACCAGGAGCTTCGAGCAGACCGCAACAATCTTAATGTGTATAGATTTGTGTGTATGCATTCCTCTTCACGGGTATACTCATATGCAGAGTAATATTCTTCTTATTTTATCGAAAAGAATGCATTTGGTGAAATATGGCTTACAAAATCAGAATGTAATATGCTTTTAAACTCTTCACTCAATTGCATTGTATTATGAGTTTTATAACTCAATACTCTTCTAATTTTGACACATAGTAGACTGATCATTTGATAAAAATCCCTTCAAATAGTGGTCAGTCTGCAAATAGAAATTTCAAGAAATATTTTAAAGTCACTATGTCCGCTATTTATGTTGAGGCCAAGAACTTGGTTTTAAAGTTCGGATTTAAGTTATGGGCAAAGGTTATTGACGCACCGAAGTAGATTTTACAAATAGAGAAAGGTGAACGAAATGAAAAGTGGTTAAACGCAGCTTAGAGTTGGCAGGCTCACGAAACCCCCCCCCCCCCCCCCCCCCCCCCCCCCCACACACACACACACACACACACACACACACACACACACACCTGCGTCACAATGCACCGACACGCCGATACTCCCGTCACTTGCAGTCACACCCGAACTCAGGGTTACAATCGAAGGGCATTGTTAGAAGGAGATGATTAAGCAGAGGCTACACTGAGATTATTTTGATGTTCCACGCTATTACACCATAAGAAATATATTTTTATATATTGATCTTATTTAGGCTCCGTTTGGCACGGTGGTGACAGTCATGAACATGAGGGTTAAATTGTCATTCGTTAACCCTTATTTTTATGTAAAAATGGATGATGTTTCTTACGTGATCCTTAACAAATGACGGTTTATCCCAAGCATTTACGCCCGCCAGTACCACCGTGTCAAACGGAACCTTATGTTCAAACGAATGAGATTTGTGTGGAAGTTGCTCGAAGCATCCGGATGATGATCAAAGTGGAATCCCCTACCCGTTGCCCCCTAGGTGGGTATAAATAGGCAAACCCTTAGCAGTTACTACGGGTATGAGTGAACCACGTACCATAACTGACCCGTTAAGCCTCCGAACCCGTTATTCGTCCAAATATACACTAACAATTTGTTAGGTGCAGGTGATCCTTAACGAATGACGTTTTAACCCATGCGATTTACGACTGCCACCACCTTGCCAAACAGAGCCTTAAGCTGCGTTTGGCATGACTTATCGCGGCTTATTTGCTCCGGTGAGGTTGAACAAAAATGTCATTGTCATGCCAAAATCTTATGTCTCAACGACTTTCCTTTTTGTAACATTTGTTATACCAAACATACATTCAATGACAATGACGTTTTTGTCCAATCTAATCGGAGCAAATAAGTTTTGATTAACGGTCAATTAGTGAAAAGGTAATTAATTCTTTACACCCTTCGACAATAAACCGTTGCTTATGACCCTATAAATTCTAGCCCGAACCGGGCGGTCCGTCGATTGGCCATGGTTTAACGGTGCAACGGCTCTCGGACCAGGAACATCGGGACGGAACGGCCAAAGCATCCGACGACTCATTGCTCACCACGTGGCATCTTCAATACCGTCGACTCTCCCTTCGTTGGTTTTGTCGCTTTCCTCACGCTCTCCTAATAAAACACCCCCCACTTCATTAAAGAAAGCAGCAGAGAGAGAGAGAGAGAGAGAGAGAGAGAGCGAGAGAGATTGTGCTAGACATAGAAAGAGAAAGCTTGCGAAATGAAGATGAGAGGCTGAAATTTAGAAGAAAACGCCTCCCCTTATCTCCTCTTCGTCTTCAGTCTCAGCTTTTCTCTCTCTCAACCCCCATTCTCTTCCAGAGACAGAAATAACAGATAGAGAGAGAGAGACAGCGGTAGAGATAGAAAGAGAAATTAGAAGAAAACCGCCTCCCTTATCTCTTCTTCGTCTTCAGTCTGATCAGCTTCTCTTTCTCTCTCAACTTCCATTCTTCCAGAGAGAGAAAGAACAGATAGAAAGAGAGAGAGATGGCACCCAAATCCGGCCGCGGCAGGGGAAGCAGAGGCAAGCCGGAGAAGAAGAAGAAAAAACTCGATGAAAAAGGTTTTATTTTCTGCAATTTTTACAAGCGTTTAATTTCTATTTCTTCAATTCTTAATTCCTCATATTTTATTTCCATATAAATAATTAAGTTTTATTACTCTCACAATCAAAATAAAATAATAATAATAATATATTCCCCTTCCTGTAGTTCCCAGCACCATCGACATCACAGTTCTCACTCCATATGATGCCAAAATTACCCTCAAGGTATTTTATTATTTTCCCAATTTTATTATCGGTAAATACAATTTTGTTTATTTTTTATTCTAAAATTAATAATTTAATTTGTTGTACTATTAATCTCAGGGAATATCCACTGATAAGATAATTGACGTGAGAAAGCTGTTGAGCTCGAACCCGCAGACTTGCCATATTACAAATTACTCGCTGGAACACGTGGTATTATTTTTTATTATTATAAAATTATTATTTTTTTCAGTTCAAAAATATATCAACAAAACATTTAAATCAGTCCCCAAAATAATGATATTTAACAAGCGGTGTTTGGTGTACATCAGTTATGGTGATGTGCAACAAGACATTATGTGCACATCCATTGGCGGATCCAAAAAATTAATAATGGGGGTGCACAAATTAATAATGGGGGTGTACGCAAATTTTTTTTGAATGTGTCAATGTGTTCTAAAAATTTTAATATGCGGGGTCAGACATCAACTTTCTTCAAAAAATAAATTTGAACGTTTCAATCTTATCGGAGCTGCATCTCCCTCATCTGGCCACCCTTTTTGACGTATATGTAGTCAAAATTCATTACCTCGACGAGAGGAATTCAAATACACTAATCATTTTGAAAAATAATGGAGGTGTCAGTGACCCTCGAGCCCCCCTCTGGATCCGCCCCTGTGCACATCAATAAATTTTATTTTCAGTCAAAAACTTCGTCCACTCAAAATGAGACAACAATGTTACAATACTCAAATTTTTAGTCCATTGTAGTGGAGTCGGGTATATGGATCTTTTGTTACTCAAATGATTCATATTCACGAGGGTAATTAAATTTTATGCTAACTTTTTATGTAACACAATTCTCATCATTTTTCATCCGGAGTTGAGACCGATCGACATAAATTGATTTTGCACCAAAATAAAATGGCTTTTTGGCACTTTGCACCTCCGAAAGTGCAACTTTTGGCACTTTGCATCTTGAAAGTTTAAATATTGCACTTTGCACCCCCGAAACTTCAATCCTTGGCACTTTGCACCCCCAAGCATGTTAAATGAGGGGTAATTTCGTCCAGACCTCATCGAAAGTGCTTATTTTTTGCACTTTGCACCCTGAAATTTTCGAATTTATAATTGCAGGCCAAATATACTTTAATGATTTTAGCCACCCAAATTTACCACTTAATAAAATGATAATTGCAAGTATAAATCCGAAAATTTCAGGGTGCAAAATACAAAAATAAGCACTTTTGATGAGATCTGGACGAAATTACCCCTCATTTAACATGCTTGGGATGCAAAGTGTCAAAGATTGAAATTTCGGGGGTGCAAAGTGCAATATTTAAACTTTCAGGATGCAAAGTGCCAAAAGTTGCACTTTAGCGGGTGCAAAGTATCAAAAAGCCAAATAAAATACATCAATAACATTAAAATATTGAGTAATAGACTATGTCATTCACTAAAATTACACCAAACTACTACAAAATTTAAACTAAACATACAATAGCTAAGAAACATAGAACATGTCATTCTTATGCTACATTAAAAGAACTTTAATTACACAAAAATTTACAAATATTTGAACGGTTCGCGTGAACGTCAACCGGCATGACATGAACATTGTTACTCGAATTTTCAAACATTATTAACCTGAACACATTGTGATCACAAATAGAAACCCCTAAAATAATTTACCCAAATTAATAAAATCAAAACATAAAATAAAACCAAGATAGACATCTTAGCACAAAATTACCATACATTGAAAAAACCGTCACGACGAATTAAGAATACGGATCAAATGCTATGTCGCGTGAAGGAGGACCACTAAGGCTCCGTTTGACACGGTGGTGGTGGTTGTAAACGCTTGGGTGAAAACGTCATTCGTTAAGGATTACTTGACAAACACTATCCGTTTGAACATAAAAGTGAATGAAGTTTCTTAGGTGGGTATTAACGAATGACAATTTAACCCTCATGTTCATGACCGCCACCACTGTGCTAAACGGAATCTAAAAGTTTGAAGCTGCTTTCTACTCCAACACTAGAGAATAAGGCTTTAAAAATTATCAAGTTTTCATCTTGCTTGGCTGGGAAGGAAGAAAAACCCTAAAACCCTATTTTGTTAGGGTGATGTTATATGTAGATTTTTGTGCTGTGTTGTTCAAGGATAAATGTAGGCAAACTAAAAAATCATAAGAACTGTGAACCGTTAAAAAATTGCGCGGCATGCACATAGTCGAAACCGGCTCCATATAATTATTGCCTTTTGTTATTTTTAAAAATATGCATTATTTTGTATATTTTTACAAGTCCGTTTAACACCAATTGAACTACTTTTCCTTTGGAGGCTTTTCTAGGTAGGACTGATTTCCTATTTTTATTAAAGTTTGGAGACTAATTCCTTACTTTATAACTCTATGGGCCTATTTCATAAATGAATATAAATTTAAGGACGGATTTAAGATTTTTATTGAATATTCTCATAAATATTAAAATATCAGGTAAAAATATCATGTCACTCCCTCGAAGTTTGATTCCCTATAAATTAAGGGTTACAACAATCCTTTTAAAACATACAGAAAATCAAATATATTTTCTTTTTAGCATGATTTTATATACTTTATAAATGAAATAAATGATAATGATGCGCATAATGATAACGGGTAAATGCTAATTAATGTAGGCCCGGGAAAAGCCCATGAACGATGGCGTGGAAATCATGTCTCTCAAGCCGTGTGTACTAAAATTGGTTGAAGGTAGGTGGTTGGTTCTCCGGTTATTTAATTATTTTTTTATATTTTCACGAATTTTAATAAATGTTGATATTTATTTAGCATTTAAATTGTAGTTGCTAGAATATATATATATATATATTTAATATATAATATCTAAATAGATTTCTTAATTTTGTTTAATTTTATTTTATTTTAATATTTTATTACAAATTAGACCAAAAACAAACTTCCATTAACAATTGTGGGCATGACATTGATGTAACGTGCATAGAAGAGTCGCTTATTTGATAATAAATTTTCATAATTATTAAAAATGGAATATTCATTTCAGCAATAAAATTTATATATTAGATAATTCTTTTAAGTAATAAATTCAGACTAAATCCTGATTCAGTTATAGATTTTTCTCTATTAGATTTTAATATTATTATTTAATATTCTTATTTAATATATAAAAAAATGCTGATATTAGCACCATATTTTTGACTATCCGTACTCAAAATTTGAGTTTTTTGGACTTTTAGAATTCTTATTAATAAGCACTGCAAAAAAATTATTCCTTATTCGCACTCGCCTCTCTCGTGCTTTTGGCTTGTTGTGCAACTGGCACCGGCCCGCGAGTACGGAACTCGTCGCGGACAATAGCAACGGAAGCAACTTTTGAGCAAATAGTGGTGCGCACCAAACAAAACAAAGAGTACGAGATTCCAAAATACCACAAACACAAGAGATTTACGTGGTTCGGAGTTAAGCTCCTACATCCACGGGGAGAGCGCGCCGGATCCACTAATAAAAAAATGTCCGATTACAACACAGACACTCAACGATCATCAACGGATCGATATTAACCTAGAATAAGAAATAAGGAACAACAAGAAAAAAGAGGAGAGGGAAGAAAATTCCCCTATACACTGCTGCCGCCGGAGCTGTCGCCGCAAGAAATCGCCCGGCGTAATCTCTGTCGCATGCACCACCGCAGTCGGCTCCAAAGTCTGATGCCGCCGCAAGAAAGGCCGATCGAGCCGCCGCCTTTTTCCTTCACCCCTGGACGCTGCTGGCGAGAGACCGTCGCAGATGTCGTCGGAGAAGAGAAGAACGTCTGCTGTCGCTGCTGGAGAAGAAACCCTAGACCAGCCTGATGTCGACGCCCCCTTTTTCTCCCTCCCGATGCTGCAGGCGAGAGACCGCCGCAGCCTGATGTCGTCGGAGAAGAAGGGACTAGATCTTGTCGCCGCCGGACCTCTGAAATCACCGGAGAAGAAAGCCCCAAATCCGTCGCTCCTGTTCTCTCGATGCCGCCAGGAGAACCACCCGCTGAACTTCGCCGAACTGATGTCGGAAGCCGCGCTCGGGATCGCCGATGAACGCCCGATGCCGCCGCCCTAATTCTCCCGATGCCGCCGCCCTCTTCCTGTTTCGCTCGTTCTCCTTAGGTTAGATTATGTTATTGATCGGGATTAAGATTTCCATGTGCAAACCAATATATATAGGAGTAATTACCAACTGAACCGGTCCAGCTGGACCGGTTCGGTTTGGAGTATCAAAACAACAATCTCCTCATTGATACTCCACGAATACAAATATCGCCTATATCACACATACCTCTATTGGCGACTACAAGCCCCCTCTCCCTAGGGCCGGCATGATCAGCATGAGCTGATATAAGCCAAGTCCAAGAAATGCTTGAACTTGTTTCCGGTCAGAGGCTTGGTTAACATATCCGCTATGTTTTCCTCTGTCGGGACTTTCAGCAACTGAATGTCCCCCCCCCCCTCCGACAAACTCCCTCAACTTGTGATAACGAACGTCAATATGCTTGGTCCTTGCGTGGTAGACCGGGTATTTCGCAAGACAGATATCACTCTGACTATCACAATGAAGCTTCACAGCCTCCTGAGAAACCTGCAGCTCTGCGGTGAGACCCTTGAACCAAATGGCTTCCTTTGCGGCCTCCGCCGCAGCGATATACTCCGCCTCTATAGTGGACAGAGCGACTATATCCTGCAAAGTAGCCTTCCAACTTATGGGACCTCCACCTAGAAAAAAATGTATCCGGTCGTGGATCTTCTTCTATCTAGGTCACCCGCGTAGTCGGAATCTACATAGCCCTCTAACACACACGCAACATCACTCTTCCTGAAGAGTAATCCGACGTTGGGTGTCCCGTTCCGATATCACAAAATCCATTTGACAGCTTCCCAATGTTGTCGCCCTGGATTTGCCATATACCTGCTCACAACGCTCACTGCCTGAGCGATGTCTGGTCTAGTGCAGATCATCACATACATCAGGCACCTCACCGCATTCGCATACGACACACTCAGTATCTCATGTCGTCCCTTCTCAGTGGTAGGGCACTGAATGGACGATAAACGAAAATGCTGCCCCAAGGGGGTTGAGACAGCCTTGGAGTTACTCATACTGAATTTCTCCAAAACCTTCTTAATATACCCAGTTTGAGATAACCAGAGCATGCCGCGCTCTCTGTCTCGACGAATCTCCATCTCAAGGATCTTCTGCGCATGTCCGAGATCTGTCATCTCGAACTCCGAGCGCAGCTTTTCCTTTAATAAGGAGATCTCCTGGGCTGATTTGCACGCGATTAACATGTCATCGACGTACAACATCAGAATTAAGATATTCTCATTCGTCAGGAATCTAAAATACACACAAGTGTCGTACTGACTCATGGTGAACCCTAATAAAGTCATGAAGACATCGAACCTCTGGTTCCACATCCTCGGTGATTGCTTCAAGCCGTAGAGAGATGCTCTAAGCTTGCACACCTTCTTTTCATTGTCGGGTTTCACAAACCCCTCAGGCTGCAATATATAGATCACCTCATCTAGGATCCCGTGAAGAAATGCAGTCTTCACGTCCAATTGCTCCAACTCCATATCGTGGAGTACCACTAAGGCGAGCAAAAACCTAATGGAGCAATGCTTTACGACAGGCGAAAAAATTTCATCGAAATCTATGCCTTTCTTTTGCGCAAAACCTTTCGCGATGAACCTGGCCTTGTATCTCCACGGGTCCTTCCCGGAAGTAGACTCCTTCTTCCGGAATACCCATTTGGAGCTAATCGCCTTAGCTCCTTTCGGGATATACACCAGCTCCCAAGTTCTATTCTTGTGGAGAGACTCGATCTCTTCCTCTATGGCCGACATCCACTGAGAGCTTTCCTTGCTCTCGATGGCTTCCTTGTAGGATCTGGGGTCGAAGGAGATAATCTAGAAAGCGTATGCTACAGAATCCTGTAGCCTGAGAGGCACTCTGACCTCTCGCCTAGCCCTTCCCCTAGCAATCGTATACGACTCCTCCTGAGCGGGCTGTACAGTGTCAGATCCATCAGATTCGGATGAATCATCCTGATGATCGGTCTTGCTAGTGCCCTCATGCTCCACTCCCCTATCTGCAGCTCTACTACTACTCTCGAGCTCCACCTCCACTGGTGGACTCGGAGTCTCCTCCACCTCTTTCGCTTGGGGCTGAGACTTCTTCAATATAGAAGCCTCATCAAACACCACATCGCGCCTCACCTCAGTCTTATTGGTCTCCGGATTCCACAACTTGAATCCTTTAGTGCCGGTCTTTCGACCCAAGTAAATGCACTTCCTGGACTTAGCATCAAGCTTCGTCCGCTCTGTGTCCGGCATCAGGGTGTATATAGGACATCCAAAGATATATATGTCAGAATACGTGACTGGCGTACCTGACCATACTTCCTGTGGGCACTTTAAATCTGGTGACATCGATGGGGATAATTTCACTAGATACCGTGTAGTGCTCACCGCCTCAGCCTAGAAGGGCTTGGGCAGGTCTGCGTATAGACGCATGCACCTGGCCCTCTCTAGAAGCGTCTTATTCATCCTTTCGGTGATGTCGTTCTGCTGCGGCTTGCCAGGAATGGTGAAGTGCCTAGTGATACCCTCCTGATCACAATACCCATGAAACTCCGACGATGTGTATTCGCCGCCGTTGTCGGATCTCAGATACTTCACCCTCTTCCCCATCTGATTCTCCACCTGAGTCTTCCAGATCTTGAACTTCTCAAACACTTCAGATTATTGTTTGAGGAAGTAGATCCAAACCTTCCTGGAGTAATCGTCGATGAATGTCACGAAATAACTTGCGCCTCCAAGTGACGGCACCGGGGCTGACCCCATACATCCGAGTGTATATACTGCAGGACGTCCTTACTGCGCCGACTCGATGTCATAAACTTGACCTTGTGCTGCTTTGCAAGAACGCAGGTCTCACAAAAGTCAAGTCTGCATGTTTTGACTCCCTTCAGGAGTCCTCTCCTATGCAGCTCTACGAGACCTCTCTCACTCATGTAGCCAAGCCTAGCATGCCACAACACAGAGGTATCCTCATCAGAAATCGCGACAACGGCCGCATCACCAGCTGTCGTGGTGCCTATCAACCTATAAACCGTATCAGTACGCTCCCCCTTCATGACGACTAGTGAGCCTCTCTTCACCCTGATAAATCCTCCCTCGCCGGTATAGGAATGCCCGACTGCCTCTAAGGTACCCAAGGAGATCAAGCTCTTTCGTAGGTCAGGCACATACCTCACATCGGCGAGTGTCTGAATCGCTCCATCAAACATTCTGATCTGTATAGTCCCGATCCCCATAGACCTGCACTCTGAGTTGTTTCCCATCAGGACCCGACCGCCATCGCACTCCCTGAAAGTGGTAAACCACTCTCTACGAGGGCACATGTGGTATGAACACCCAGTGTCCATAATCCACTCGTCCGTGATCTCATGAACTCTGTGACACGTGCAAGACATCCGCATCGTTATCGTACCCGGCTGCTATGGCAGCCTGCTGAGGTTCAGGTGCTTTCCCCTTGAGTTTCCTCTTAGGGCAGTTCACCTTCCAATGCCCCTCCTCCTTGCAGAAGTAGCATTTATTGTTCTTGCCTCTGGACTTCGATCTGGGTCGAGAGTCCTTCTTGCCTCGCTCCTTCGATCTCCCTCGGGATGGGTCTCTGCTCTTCACTAGCAGACCCTCGCTCGCCCTCGATCCGGAACTGCTCCTCTTCTCATTTGAGAGAAGCATCGTCACCACTTCCTCCATCTTAAGGGTATCCTTCCCATATAAAATGGTGGTGACTAAATGATCGAACGGTCTCGGGAGTGAGGACAAGAGGAGAAGAGCCTGGTCTTCCTCCTCGACCTTCACATCCATATTCCGCAGCTGAGATACTAGCTTGTTGAACACATTCATATGGTCCAACAACTGCGTTCCCTCGGACATCCTTAAGCTATATAACTGTTTCTTAACGTATAGCTTATTTGTAAGCGATTTGGACATATAAAGCTCTTCGAGCTTTTTCCATAGATCCGCGGTAGTCTGCGCCTCGACTACATTGTACATGACCTCATCTGCGAAGCACAGCTGTACGGTGTTGATGGCCTTGAGATTCAGCTCATCCCACTCGTCATCGTCCTTCACCTTGGCCTTCTCCTTTCCAAGGAGTGCCTTGTGAAGTCTCTGCTGCACGAGTACGACCTTCATGCGTTTTTGCCAAATGCCAAAATCAATCTTACCATCGTATTTTGGAATCTCGAATTTGGCCGCCATTGAATTTGCTCACTGGTCCGAAAAACGAACCTGACTCTGATACCAATTGTTGTGCAATTGGCACCGGCCCGCGAGTACGGAACTCGTCGCGGACAATAACAACAGAAGCAACTTTTGAGCAAATAGTGGCGCGCACCAAACAAAACAAAAAGTACGAGATTCCAAAATACGACAAACACAAGAGATTTACGTGGTTCGGAGTTAAGCTCCTACATTCACGGGAGAGCGCGCCGGATACACTAATCAAAAAATGTTCGATTACAACACAGACACTCAACGATGCTCAACGGATCGACACTAACCTAGAATAGGAAATAAAGAACAACAAGAAAAAAGAGGAGAGGGAAGAAAACTCCCCTATGCGCTGCTGCCGCCGGAGCTGTCGCCGCAAGAAATCGCCCGGCGTAATATCTGTCGCCTGCACCACCGCAGCCGGCTCCAAAGTCTGATGCCGCCGCAAGAAAGGCCGATCGAGCCGCCGCCTTTTTCCTTCACCCCTAGACGCTGCTGGCGAGAGATCGCTGCAGCCTGATGTCGTCGGAGAAGAGAAGAACGCCTGCCGCCGCTACCGGAGAAGAAACCCTAGACCAGCATGATGCAGCCGCCCCTTTTTCTCCCTCCCGACGCTGCAGGCGAGAGACCGCCGCAGCCTGATGTCGCCGGAGAAGAAGGGACTAGATCTTGTCGCCGCCGGACCTCTGAAATCGCCGTAGAAGAAAGCCCCAGATCCGCCGCTCCTGTTCTCCCGATGCCGCCAGGAGAACCACCCGCTGAACTTCGCCGAACTGCTACCGGAAGCTGTGCTCGGGATCGCCGACGAATGCCCGATGCCGCCGCCCTAATTCTCCCGATGCCGCCGCCCTCTTCATGTTTCGCTCGTTCTCCTTAGGTTAGGTTATGTTATTGATCGAGATTAAGATTTCTCTGTGCAAACCAATATATATAGGAGTAATTACCAACCGAACCGGTCCAGCTGGACCGGTCCGGTTTGGAGTATCAAAACAACATTGGCTCCCCTACAAATCATGATTCCGCATGCGACCCTTCCTCTTCTCTTTTCAATCGGCCTGAAGGGCTCCAAATCCGGAAGTGTTCCTTCATTTTCGGAGCGGCGTTTTTTATCCCGGCGCGTTCTCCTCCATTATCTGGCGGTTATCTTTTCCACATTCGGCGATCTTTCTTTCTCTTGCCGGCGGGGCGCCTCTATTTTTGATTTTCAAGTGCTCATACCTACTATAGGCGACGGTGCTCTGCTCCTCCCTTTTTTCCAATTTTTTAGTGCGGATAGCTTTCGTGCTTGCGGATAGCCAATTAAAAAAAACAATGCTTACGGATAGCCAAAAGTGCTAATAGTCAAAACTGCGGTGCTAATATCAAAACCCAAAATTTTTTTTGGTTATTAATATTATATGTTAGATGGTTACTGGTTAGGTCATTCAAAATGTATATATATGTATATATTCAAATTTATGAATTTTTTTTTGTTATTGTTTGTCTTGAAACTTGAAAGACACTTTTGTTTTTTTATCATTATATGCAAAATTAAATGACATATTTGAAATAAATAAAAATTAAATGATTTATTTGAAACTAAGATCAAAATCATTTATATTATAAAAAATTCAAATCTTTATTTATCATTTACATTTTAAAAAGTTCAATCCATATTTAAATTATTTTGCAAAACGTTATTTAACTGAGTTTTTACTTTAACTTTTATATTGGCTAGAGCCTACTGCCTAGACCACCATGAAGTTATTTGATTATTTATACATATTTGCTATATTTTATGGATAGATATTGAGTTAAAAAACAAAACATGAAAACTAAATAAATAAAAAAAGATATTTAAATATTAAATAGTAATTAAGATACCGTCGTCACGGGACGTCCACCTACTCCGTTAATTATATTTGAATATTCTGTCGTAGAATCTTTAAAGTTGAAAAGTATTTATATAATGATACTATAATAGAATATATAAATTCACTTATACAATAAATTACAAAAAAAACATTAAATCAGTTTTTGCATTCTAAATTTTGCACATAGCACCATCAATATTTAATTTTGACACTTTGTATTTCAAAAACTTTACTCACATCCAACTTTCTACTTGAATATTTACAGTGTAAAATGACAATACTAAAACTTTTGAAGATTCAAATTGCTAAAATTAAATATTTATAATACAATGTGTAAAAATCTTCTAATTAGACAATATTTAATGCTAAAAATGCATAAAATTATGCTGTTATATATGAATAAGTCTCAATGTGTTCGAAATTAAAGCTCTGTTTGGGGGATTTATTTTCACAGGTCAAGCGTTACAACTGCATGAACCGGATCGCCTGATCGATTCATGTTGTCGTAATCGTTTGGCCGCTGAAAATGCATCTCCCCAAACAGAGCCTATATATTATTAAACTTTCACCGCGAATGAAATTTTATTCACCTGTCTACAGTCTACTCAGAACGAAACATATTGAAGTGGACTGTCACTTTATCCGGGAGAAAGTTTAAATGAAGAAGTAAAGTTGTTCAAGCAAAAAAGTCTAGAAAAAAATTCCATCCGGCTAAATCTCAACTCCAGATCAAAAGAGAAGAGAAATGGTTACCCTATACCTCAATGTAAATCAGATTTAGTTAAGGGCTTACTGTGGAATAGACGGTCTGTTGATGCCGTTCGGAGCCCTAGCAGAGTTGACGACGAAACAGATTGTGGCAGAAGATGAAGCGCGCACATCAGAGGTCAGAGCGACGAAGGATGAAGCGCCAGAGGAGGAAGCAGTATCTGATGTCGTCGGCAGCTACAGGGAGCGCGGTGCAGAGGCTGACGAGAAAAGTTGTTATTGTTGTTTGAAGCATCCGGATGGAGATCTAAGTGGAATTACCTACCCGTTGCCCATAGGTGAGTATAAATAGGCAAACTCTTAGGAGTTACTCCGGGTATCGAATATCCGTGTACCCGAACCGACCCGTTAAGCCTTCGAACCCGATATTTTTTCAAATATACACTAACAATCTCCTCTTATATTTGTGACAAATAACGTGTATGTCTCGGAGTGCAGAAATTAGAGAGTACCAAAAGAAAAGTTTTCGACTTTACACATTTTCATAAGAGTTAACACATTTTAAACATAAGTAAGAGTTTACCAAAAACAGTAACATAAAGATTCAAACATAATGTGCTACTCAAAAATAAATAAGTCTGAAAACAAAATAACAATTGATAAAAAACATATAACAATTCTACTCAGAGAGTAGATCATCATCATTCATGTCAAAGTCTACTTTCTCTCCTCCATCTTCACCAGTGCCTGCAAGGAATTTCATGAGTTAGACTTTATGAATTCATAAACATATGCAGTGTCGTATCAAAGTAAGCTAGTTCTACCTTAATGAGCTTAATACTTGTAGCAGTAATGAAGTAACACTATCAGCATCTCTATAATGTCTCAGAAGGACCAATCAAGTTATGATTTTAATAAATCACACATTGTTATCTTACTCATTAGTGACCACTATGTGTCTTAACATATGACTTGACATACCGTCATTTGCAATATTATCAAATGTGGAATAATATGCTATAATCACTAATGTTAGATTAACTCGTACAACGACTTTCTATTCCCAGTTGAATAATTCTCAAATTCAACTTACAATGAGAAAGATGTTAAGTCATCAAATGTGGAATGACTAGCATCCAACCATCTTAGGTTTTCATCAAAAGATTATTTGGGGTTTTCAGTCTATTATTAGATGTTTGAATGTTGTAGCTATAGGTTCGTACCATTAAAATATAAACATAAGAGAAAAATTTCATATTTCTATGAACTTTAATCTCATCTCCCCGATATTTTGATTGTGAGAGCTATATTTAATCCTTTTGTCAAGGCGTCTGCAACATTATCTTTGGACCTCACATCAACGAGGTTCACAATCCCTTGACTCGTAAGGGAGGTCAATTAGGCTTGTTTCATCCGTAGTTGCCTTCTTTTGCTATTGAACAAAGTGTTCGTAGTAATCATTTTATTAGCCTGATTGTCGCAGTAAAGTGCAACAGAACTCAATTTCAGGCTCGACAGTAGAATGTCTATCACTAAATCTCTTATCCACTATGCTTCTTCTCTCGCTGAAGCTAGAGCGTGGAGTTCAGATTCTATAGAAGATAGTGCAATATATGATTGCATCTTGGACTTCCATGCTACAGTTGCTCCTCCTAGTGTGAATATAAATCCACTAGTAGACTTGTTGTCGTTTAGTTCTGAGCATCATGATGCATCAGAATATCCTTCTAGGACTGGAGGGTGACCATGATAACATAAATCATACTTTTTGGTGTGCTTTTGGTATCTCATAAGCCTATCGAGAGCATCCCAATGGTCTTGGCTAGGATTACTGGTGAATCTACTTAACATGCCGACTGTAAAAGTCATGTCAGGTCTTGTGCAGACCATAATATAGATGAGACTACCAATCAGTTTAGCATAATCTAACTGTCTAACTGTAGCTCCTTCATTGGGCTTTAAATGGTTTTTATAATCGTATGGTGTCAGTAATTCTCTACTTTCACTGTATCCTCACGTATCCAACATGAATTTTATGTAGTGGCTTTGACTTAGAGAAATATCATTTTTCCCATAATTCACTTGCATGTCTAGTATAGTTTCAGCTACACCAAGGTCTTTAATGTTAAACTTTTTCATTAGTCCTGACTTAACGTCATCAACTTCGGATTAATCAGAACCAAGAATTAGCATATCATCCACATACAAGCATATTATAGTGCCTTTATTTGATCTATGACGTATGTAAAGACATTTGTTTGAGAGACTCGTCATGGATATCATGTTCTTTACACTATAGTCAAACTTCTCATGTCAAAATTTTGGTGCTTGTTTTAGTCTATATAGTGACTTGATTAACTTACAGACCTTATTTTCGTGACATTCTACTATGAAGCCTTCATGTTGGCTCATGCATATCTTTTCGGTTAGATCTCCGTTCAAGAACGCAGTCTTAACATCCATTTGATGAACAATAAAGTTCTCAATAAACGCAATAACAAGTAGGATCCTAATGGTTGCTAAGTGACACACTGATGAATATACATCAAAGTAATCCACCCCACTAACTTGTGTGAAACTTTTAGCCACCAGTCGTGCTTTATACTTAGCTACGCTAGCATTAGGATTGAGTTTCTTTTTCAGAACTCATTTACACCATATAGTTTTAGCCCCTTTTGACTTATCAACTAACGTCCATGTGTTATTCTGAAGTAGAGAGTTCATCTATTCATCTATGGTTTCTTTCCAAAGTAGTGAATCACCTGATCTCACCACTTCCTTATAGGTCAATGGATCATCCTCGATGTGACAAGTGACAAAGTCACTACCGAAGGTTCTGAGAGTTCTCTCTCTCACCAAAGTCCTTCTAGACTCTAGGCCACTATTATCTACTAAAACTGAATAGGAGATGCTCAGTACTGATTCATGATCTTTCTCAGTAATAGTAGCTTGCATACCTGAGAGTGATCGATTCTTATCTTTAAAAAATTTATCCTCAAAGAACACTGCATCCCTAGATTCTATAGTGATGTTATTAGAAATATCGAAGAATCTATCTGCAGCATTATCCTCAGCACAACCTAAGTAGATACAGGTGTTGGTCCTATGTCCAAGCTTAGACCTTCTAGGATCAGAAACCCTAACATAGGCTATACAACCACAGGTCTTAAGTCTAGCTATAGACGGGGGTCTCTTAAACCAAAGATCATAGGGTGTTACCTCTAACTTAGCATGATGGACTTTGTTCAGAATATGATTTACAGTTAAAACTGCATCTCCCCAACATGTAGTAGGCATGTCAGCAGTGAGGAGCATAAAATTCAACATCTATGTTAACGTTCTATTTTATCTCTCGGCTATACCATTTGATTGGGGTGAGTAAGGAGCATTGGTTTCTGCTATGATGTCTTGAGAAGCAAAGAAACATTTGAACTCACTAGATACGTATTCTCCTCCTTTATCACTTATAAACCGTTTGATCTTCATGTTTAGTTGGTTTTCTACCCTGATTTTGAAAAGACAGAACTTTTCAAATGTTTCATCTTTAGTTTTAAGAAGGTAAATGTGATAGAACCTAAAATAGTCATCTATGAATGTGAATCATATACTTCCTTCCTCCTCGAGTGACAACTTTTAAAGTCACATATATCAGAATATATAAGCTATAGGGGTGTTGTGCTTCTAGTAACCACACTAAAAGGTTTCCTAGTGATCTTAGTCTGAGCACACTTCACATTTCTCAGGTTGGTTTTTAGTGTCTAATGTAATCTGGTGAGTTCTAGCTATTTAGAACATTTTCCTATAGTTCACGTGTCTCAGTTTCTCATGTAGAGTCTTAGAGCTAACTAAGTTTGTTTGAACTTATTGAACTAACTCGTTTCACAGACTTATTCGATACATCTTATTTTGGATGTATGCACATCCAAAATAGTGAGAGTTAATTGACAGTGTTACTCTACTACTATAAAAAGTAAAAGACATACCAGCATCACATAATAAACTTATAGACAATAAGTTAACAGCTAATGAAGTAATAAATTTAACGTTATTTAAAGTTAAAGTTTTACCTGAGGATAACAACAGAGTTGTGTTCCCTACCTTTAGCACGTCAGCTGTCTCGTCATTTGCCATCGTCACAGACTCTCTTGCATCAGTGAGTCATGTCATCAGATTAGGATTGTTGCAAACATGACACATTACCCCCGAATCCAGGTACCACTCAGTGCTGGCCTTCGCATTTCCGACCATGACAACAAAGTCGGATGGCTCAGCAAGTCTAACCATATTGGCATGGTTGCCTTCTTGTTGTGCTCTAGTCCTTTCCCTTTTAGGGATCCTGCAATCAGATGCACTATGTCCTCATTTGTTGCAGTTGAAACACTTGCTCTATTTTTTAATCTTTTTATTCGGGCCCGCAACCTTGGACAGTTTGGTCTTTTTAGGATGGGGCACGCGTTTAGAGCTAGTAATCATATTAGCCTTAAATTTTTGCTTGCTAACAGCTTCTAACGCGTGTCTGGTCATATTTTCATCCTCAATGCGTATGAAGTGTTTGAGGTCAGTTAAACCAACCTGCATCTTTTTGCGGTACATTTCAGTTTTAAAATTATACTACGTTGAAGACAATTTATACACAATCATGACCGCAACTAGGCGTGTTCATAAAGCCCCCCGGGCCCAGGCCTAAACCGGGCCTCCCAGGCCCGGGCTTTCCCTAACCGGGCCCGAACCCGGGCCCTGATTACAGTCGGGCCGCACCGGGCCGGGCACCTGGCTCCGGGAGGGGGCCTGCTAAGGCCCCCAGGGCCGGGCCGGGCCCGGGCTTAGCCCGGGCCATGTTTTTTTTAAATAATTTTTTTTAAAAAAAATGAAATACGCGCCTTTTTGAACCGCGTCTTCTAGGGGAATTTTTAGGAGAAGTGTTCAACATGAAAGTTGTAGATCTCGATGATATCTACAACTTTTATGTTGAACACTTTTTTATTTGAAGCTGTTTAGGCCCCCGATTTGACCCCCGAAAAAAATCAGTCGGAACATTGAAAGTTATAGATATCATCAAAGTTGTAGATATCAAGATCTACAACTTTCATGTAGATATCATCAAAGTTGTAGATATAAATGGCTTCAAATAAAAAAGTGTTCAATATGAAAGTTGTAGATATCATCGAGATCTACAACTTTCATGTTGAACACTTCTCCTGAAAATGCCCCTAGAAGACGCAGTTCAAAAAGGCGCGTAGGAGCCGGGCCCGGGCTTAGCCCGGGCCTAGAAACCGGGCTTTGCCCGGCCTGGCCCGGGCCGGGTACCGGGCCGGGCAAATGCTCATATATGGGGCCTTGTTAGGCCCCATGCCCCGGCCTGGGCCCGGGGCCGTCCTAGCCCGGGCCCGGTTTTTATGCACACCCCTACCCGCAACAAAACTATCTGGTAAAATCATGTTTTCACTGTGCAATAAATCAACTAAGTTTTTAAATTCCAATACCTGAGGGAGAATGACTTTCTTCTCGTCGAACATGAAGAAATGAAACTTATCCACCTGGTGTGCTTTTGACAGGTCCTCCTCTTGCCTGAAGTGCTCCTCCAGTGTCTCCCAGATTTCCTTAGCAATCTTCATCTTGAGGTACGTCTTTACCAGGCTGGAGGACAGACAGTTCAGCAAATAATCTCTGCAAAAGTTCTCGTCGGCAATCCACTGTGCATCATCGTCAGTCCCCATAACGTCAGCACGATCAGACTGAACTGTGTAGAAGACGTTCAGGTATTTCATCTCAAACCGTGTATTCAACTTCCAGTCGTTGAACTCGGTCGCCGTGAATTTCTCCAGTTTGATCATTGAAACCGGAGACGAGAAATTATTCCCCTTCATCATTTTGGATCACGTTTCCAGGCTCCAAACAAATCAATTTGTGCACTCCCTCAATAGGTTTGTTCTCCAACCTTGCAACACTCTTTCTAAATGTCAAGGATCCCCTCAAGCTCTAGGTTGCAAACAACTGGTAGACTTGATCAGAATGTTGTCTTGATTCCCTGAAATATTTTAGATTTTTGATGCAAATGTGGAGATAGTAAACTGATCCAGATTTTCTCCCAGGAAAATAAAGAAATAAATCCCCCTGAACTACTTTTCAAGCCAGGATTTCCTCTGCAGGCAGTTACCAAATCCTTGCAGGCAGTTACAAAAAATGGGAGTTGTTGCCTATCCCTAACAGAAGCAGCGACGACAAATAAAAAAACGGAAGAGGAACATCGGCCGATCATCTTCTCCTTCTGTTTTAGAGCAGCAGGAAGATGCAAGCGATGGCGGCGACCTTCACGCCGGCAACGGATTCCAACGACTCCCTCTTTCTCGATCGTTTCCAGCGACGACAACCTTCACACCAAACAGTGCTATTCCCTTCTTCCTTCTCGATCCGATCACCGGTGACAACAGATTTGTTTTTCCTTCCCGATTACAACGGCGGAAGCCGGGATCAAAACAAAACGATGGAGGAAAACGACGATGGCAAAGGCCGAGGAAAACCCTATTCCTTTTCCCCGATCTGTATCCTTATTCCGCTTTTTTCGATCACCAGCGAACACGGCGACGCGATTTCTCCTCCTGAAGTGTGAAAACCGACGGGAACGGTTACAGGAGAAACCAAAAATCGAGCAACTGGGGCGTTACTTCGAGAATGTTATTATTGCTCGAAGCATCCAGATGGAGATTTAAGTCGAATCACCTACTCGATGTGTAACACCTCCCCTGTAATGACCGTATAATATGGGTCCGGCAGGGGCCCCACAACATACAGACGCCACAACTTTAGCATTAAAAGATGATATAACTACCCAATCTCAAAACTTCATATCTAACAACAGCGGAAACATCAACCAAGATTAGAAGTTATCCACATACACAAGAGTATCGAAACGGCCTTATGGCCTTACAACAAAAGAGAGTCCAAAACTCACATGACAACATCCAACAAAACGTGCATAAGCACTCCTAGACTACCTCGGCATGCAAGACGAAAAAACAAGAGCATCAAACATATAAGGCCACCAAAATAAAGCTAGTACAAAACTTGAAACACTTCGTGAAGCTTAGACTTTATTGGCCGGCGAGCTAGCTCCTGTTTGCGATCCTTGCCCTGTAAAAATTTGGTGGTAACGTGTGTCAGCAAAGACTGACCTCAAACTGTGTAACAAACACATCTCCTCCCAGCCGCCCCTAACGAACCCTGGGGTACCCCTCCAACCTGCAAGTCAGCACTTCGTATACCATATACATAAACAAGTAAATCACTAAAAGAACAGACTTGGATGTCTCAAACAACATACACGTTTTCTATGTTGAGCATATAAATAAAAGGGGTCTACTATGCATCATGTATGCAAAACCCGGGCTTCACCCAAGGCACCCTATCGCGTATGCTTCTAGCACATCATCAAACATCTGGGTACTTCCATTTTCCACATTGGCATTAAGCCTCAAACAAAAAGGGGCACCACAATTCCCCTAACGGCATACAAGCCGCCACAGGGAACTCTTGCCAAGGCCCTACCCGCTCAAGGTCTTAAACCCGTGCTTGCCTGCAAGCTCTGACTTCTCATGTCAGTATTCCGTCTAACACACTGACCGATTCAAAGAACCCTTGCTGGACCCCACCCGCTCATGGCCTCATTGCCCGGGCTTGCCCCATGCTTGACGTTCTCGTCAGTCTCACAGAAGGGGACTAGTCTCGTCGGGACACTCTCCCAACATGACTTGCACGTCACGAGATAGCCAGCCAACCACGAAGACAAAGCCGCGCCTTAGCACATCACAATCCAATATCATTCTCACCCTAATCCCTCATTTGTACTGCAACGTCCCCTCGCACCAAAGGAACCATCTACAGCCAATGCGGAGCTAACCTTGTCCACCAAGGAAACCATCTACCGCCATTGTGGAGCTAACCTTGTCCGGTTCCGGCTACACGTACTCACTCGAGAAAAAGGAGGAAACACAAACATCACAAACGACATCTTGCCGTAACAGATTTCTACAAAATCCTTAAAGCTCGTATGCAACATCACCATGTCGGACTAACGGTCGCGACCACGGCTTCACCCACAATGCCTAATCCACTAACAGAGCGGATCTCTAATGCAAAAACATGCCGGGGACGGACTCAATCGACCCGGAGGTTCCTCTTGAACCAAAGTGACCCACACCCCTCTCATTTGAGAGATTTGGTGCACAAAAGCTTGAAGTAAAAAGATGCTAAACACGCATCCTAAAACCAAGAGGAGAAGTGTCGTTACCTTACGACCCCTCTTCCTAGCCATCGAAACTTAGCCGGATGAAAACCACCGCAACGGACTTGCCTCCGCGGATCTGGACTCGGCTCGCGATTTGGGGCTCCGAAGCTTCTCCGGCAGCCGGATCTCTCCTTCACTTTCTTCCTTGCTCTCCCTTCTCTTTAGAACTTAGAAAGAGAGTACTTGATGAAGAATGAGGGTTTCCTAACCCTATTCTCGGACATAACTCAGCAAGGACAGCCTTGGACCATCAGATCCCCTTAGAAGGAAACGAACGGCCACGATCCGAACTTAAAACCAAAACACCTGAGCCGAATACGGCTTGTGACACGCCCGTGTCCAAGGCCGTGTGCCTCAATCAACGCTGAAACTGTCGCCCCCAGAATAGGACACGGGCACTGGACACGCCCATGTCGAACATGACACGCTCGTGTCGAACATGACACGCCCGTGTTGCTGGGTGTGTTCCTCCATCGACACAGGATAAAAAACCACCCGAGAAGGACACGGGTAATCGACACGCCCGTGTCAAAATTGACACGCCCGTGTCAGGCCGAACAAGCCTGGGCTCCAGGCCGTGTTCAATCCCCCTACACGGCCCGGCTCACAACCCGAGCAGGACACGGTCTGGGACACGCCCGTGTCTCAGGCCGTGTTCGAAGTCTTGACGATCGTCGACTCCCTTTTAGTTGACTTCGCGGAAAATTCATCGAACACGCGTACGACACGGCCTTGGACACGCCTGTGTCCCAAGCCGTGTTCATTGTCTTGACACTTCCTCGAGCGCAGTTCGTCGACCACCCGAGTTTTCCATCAAACCCGAGCACGACACGGCCATGGACACGCCCGTGTCCTAAGCCGTGTTCCCTGTCTCGACACTTCGTCGAGCGAAAATCATCGACTTCCCGGGCTCTCGACGAACCCGAGCACGACACGGCCTTGGACACGCCCGTGTCCCAGGCCGTGTGACCCTTACCAAGACTCAAACTTGGCTCTCGACGCTGTTCGTCCCTCTTTCGAATTCTGGGGCGTTACACGATGCCCCTAGGTGGGTATAAATAGGCAAACCCTTAGGAGTTACTAGGGGTATCGATGCGTAGATAAACGACGGAAGGGCCACCTAGCGTCGGCTGCGGCATGCGGCAGGATAAGCGTCGAACAACACGATGAGGAATGATGCCGAACTGCGCGATGAGGAATGACGACGAACAACGCAAAGAGGAACAAAGCGGTGGAGGGGCAATTTGAGGAAATTACCAGCGAAAATTTTTTGGGATCTTGGAATGAGCAGGAGTTGCATCAACTAAAAGTTAGATCACAGCAGCAAACATAGTTCTTTATTGATGATATCAGTCTCCTTACAAAACGAGACATACATGGCGAGACATGATTTCGCCAGTAATGTAAAACAAACAGAACAGAAAAAACACAGGAAGATAAATGCGACCTGGGAGTTCAGTCCGCCGAGACTGCCACAAACCGCGACTGCTGTTAGTCAGACCGCCGAGACCTGCACACTGCACTAGCCGCTCGAGCACAAACACAGTCTGCAACCTTTAGAATCAGACCGCCGCTTCGGAACTTCTGTTCTCCACAGATTGCTATCTGCGTATTGCCCCAAGTCGCCAACTAGAAGAAGAGCTGATTGGTCCTGTTCGCACAACTGTTCTTCGATAGTTATGTTATCAACGGGGGGAGGGGGTCCTATTTATAGGCATAGAGAGAAATGTGGTCACCATCCTAGCTGATAGGAACACCTCCCCCAGCCCGCAAACATCCTTCACCAGTCTGCCCAGTCCGCATGGACATGGTCGGTCCACAAGCCAATCCGCCTACAACGCTCCTGTATAAGGACCAGTCCGCAACACCTGCGGACACCACTCCTGCTCGCAACAGATAGCCTAGTTCGCCAAGTCAGGAAGCCAGTCCGCTATCTGGCGGACACCGCACCAGTTCGCACGTTGCACAGCACACGGACACAGTAACAACTAGCATAGCCCGCAAACACTGCACCAGCCCGCCACACAAGTCCACGACCAACATGCACAGATCGCCCGGTCAACCAGTGGACTTGGCGGACTCTGCGAATACCCTGGACTTGTCACAGATTGTGACCAAGTCTAGCAACCCACCAAAAACTTAGCGCGAGCTCGGCAGACAAGAAGACAGATCGCCAGCTACTAAGACAGTCCGCCAACCACGAACACGGTTATCACCACTTCACCAGACCTCAAGAGCACAAGCAAACGCAGATCTCGTGCTCTCCTTATGCAACCCGCAACAAGGGAGCTCCGTGAACACAAAAAGAGACCGCCATATCTCTGCAGATATACCACCTATCCGCCCAGTTTCATCAACAACCAACAGAAGAACCACAAGTCGAACTGTCTGAACACCACAACCAGCTCGCAACTGACAGGCTGCCCAGACCGCACCATCAGTCTGCCCAGGCCGCACGGTCTGCCTGATCAGCCACTTACACTTCAACAATTTCAACACTCCCCCTTGAAGTGGGAAGCGGAAATCAACCCAAGCAAACTCCGCAACCGGGTGAATGGTCCCTTGGCTAGCAGTTTCGTGAAGATGTCCGCCATATTGTCCATACTCTGAACATGCTTAAACATGAGAGATCCCTCCAACACCTTCTCACGAATGAAATTGTGTTTGATCTCTATATGTTTGGTTCTCGCGTGACAAACTGGCTTATTTATCAGTTTGAGAACACTCTCATTGTCCCCGCGGAGCAGAGTAGGACCTCAAACCTTCATATGGATGTCATCCACCAATCTTCTGAGCCAAATGGTTTCTTGAGCTGTCAAGGCTGAAGCCTTATATTCTGCTTCTGTGGTAGAGACAGATACCGAGTCCTGTTTTTTGCTGCACCAGGATACAGCTGCTGGGCCTGCCATAAAGACGTATCCAGACGTCAACTTCCGGTCATCCGAATCTCCCCCATAATCAGCATCCATGTAGCCATGCAGCTCAAAATTTGTGCCTCTCATATAAAGGAGACACATATCTGAGGTTGACTTCATATACTTCAAGATGCTTTTTGCTGCCATCAAATGAGGTTTCCGTGGTTCCGCCATGTACCGACTCACCCTGCCAACTGCATATGAAATATCCGTCCTAGTGATCATCAGGTAGATCAAGATTCCAACCAGAGCTCGGAACACCAATGGATCAGAAAAAATTCTCCATTCATCACGTCGAAGTTTTAGACCTGCTTCTAAAGGTGTAGAACTGCTTTTCCCCCCTTCCATGTCAAATCGTTGTACGATCCGCTTTGCATAGCCAGTCTGGGACACAAGCACTCCGTTCTCCCGCCTCTGTACCTCGAGTCCAAGGAAGTGGTGAAGTTCACCCAAGTCCTTCATCTCAAATCTGATAGCAAGCTCGGCCCTCAACCTTGCTACCTCCTCCTTTGAATTTCCGTTGACAATCATGTCATCTACATACAATAGTACGATGACCTGAAGCTCCTCCTTCTTCTTAACAAACAAGCTTGAGTCCGAGTCTGAAGCAAGAAACTTGCAGAACAAGAGATATTCTGCAATCTTCCCATACCATGCTCTTGACGCTTCTTCAACCCATAAAGGGCCTTCTTCAGCTTGCAAACGTAGTCCAGATGCTTTTCAGAGATAAACCCAAGCAGCTGGATCATAAAGATATCCTTGTCAATCTCGTCATACAAGAAGGCATTCTTCACGTCGAGCTGCCAAATTTCTCATCCATTGAACGTTGCTAAGACAATAACCATCCGTACTGAAGTCATCTTAGCAACTGAACTAAACGTTTCCTCATAATCTTCCCTATACTGTTGTGAGAATTCTCGAGCTACCTGGCGAGCCTTGTATCGCTCGATGCTGCCATCTGCTTTCTTTTTCAACTTGTAGACCCACTTACAAGTCACTGGAGTGATGTCTTCTGGCTTAGGTACAAGTGACCACGTATCATTCTTCTTGAGAGCATCTGGACTCATACTCCACGAAATAACAAATCTCTGTATCTCTGGATCCATGCATTTCCAACCCTTCTTCCTGTCATCATACTCCACGAAGACTAGCTTCATTTCTTTCGCATCTAGCTTCGTCCGAAGAGTGTCAGGAACATGCACATAGCAGGTTGGCCCAAATACCCGAAGGTGAGCAACACTTGGTTTCTCATTGAACATCAATTCATGAGGATTCATCATGTTGATTGGACTTAGAGGCATTCAGTTAATAACATAGGTTGCACAAAACATTCCCTCCGCCCAGAAGGACCTTGGGATACTCTTGGCATGAAGTTAGCACTTGTAGGTCTCCGTCAGATACAGATCATCCTCTCTGCAACTTTGTTCTGTTGTGGGGTATGTGCACAAGTAAGCTCTCTTCGAATACTGCTCTTCTTGCAAAAATTAAAAAACTCGGCAGAGGTAAACTCTCCACCATTGTTAGTCCTCAACTTCTTAATTCGCATGCCTAATCGACCTTCCACGAGCTCCTTGAACTCCACAAACTTTCCGAACGCTTCTGACTTTTCTTTCAGAAAAAACACCCAGACATATCTGGTGTAATCATCAATTAATACCAGCATGTACTTGCTGCCTCCGAGGCTTGGGGTGGTAGTTGGTCCCATCAAATCCCCGTGAATGCACTCCAATGACTTTTTACTTCTGGTTTGCGATTTATCAAATGGAAGTCGATGAGACTTACCATACTGACATCCCGCGCAAACATGACCGTCTCCATATGAGGACAAGCTAGGCAAGCCCTTGACCAGACCCTTTATCGCCATAGCTTTCAATTTGTCCATTCTTATATGCCCCAACCTTTCATGTCAAATAGATGCGCTATCATTCTTCCTCATTTTATCAACATAAGAACTCGTAGATAAAACGTACAAGTCTTTTGCTCTCCTCCCAATGTGAACAACATCAACTTTTATGACTGATATATTTCAAAGAAATTTCACTTCCGTTGGACCAAACAGAACGTGATACCCAGCGTCAACGGCGTTGGTCACGAAGAATAGGTTCTTTTTCATACCAGGCACATGATATACACTCTTTAGAGTGAGTGGCCCTCTATCACTGCCTATGAAGACTATCCCTTCCTTCTCGACTGCATGAACAATATCATCAGCGGTGATAATAATATCATTACCTGAGTATGGCTGTGGTGAAGAGAACTTTAATTCATCTCTAGTAAGGTGATGACCACACCCGGAGTCCACGATTCAATCCTCCTGATAGTTGATAGGAGCAGAAGCACAAAGAGTAGCCGAGAAGGCTCCTCCCCAACCACTATCATCCTCCCTGGCATCAGGTTTCTCCTTCTCAGCAGCATGCCCTGGTTGAAGATTAACCCTGCAGTCCCTTCTGAAATGATCGATCTTGTTACACCTGTAACACCTGAGCCCTTCTTTCTTCCCCTCAGACTTAGGAGCATAGCTCCTCTCCTGCTGACCAGAAGATGACGGCCCATCGCCTCCAGAAGGCTTCTTTTTCTTCTCCCACTTCTTCTTCCCATAAAACAACACCTCGTTCTCTCCTTCTGAGATAGACACCCCCGTCATCTATCTTGTCAAGCTCTCCTGCGATGCAAACAGATTTTCCAACTCCAATAAGGATGGCTGATTTGCCCATCCCTGAACAAACGTCATAAAGGCAAGGTACTCCTTCCGCAAACCGCGAATAATATGCCTCTTCAGCTTCGCCTCTGAGATAGACTCATCAGTATCCAAAGCAGAAATCTCTGCGCAGAGGTTTTTCATTTTAAGAAAGAAGGTGGAAACAGGCAAATCTCCTTGAGTGGCCTTCACCAACTCATTTTCTAAGAACTGTAGCCGAGCTACATTCTTCCTGTTGAAGAGGCTATCCAAGGCCATCCAGATCTCACTAACTGATTTACAACCAATGATGTGATCGAAGAGTTCAGGTGAGATAGCTCTCTTAAGAGTAAACTCTGCCTTTGCATATGTTCTCTTTCAAGTCTTCACTTTCTGAGCATTATCAGCAACAAGAACTACTTCTTGAGTATCATCTCCTCCAACCACCTCTCAAAGGTCCTCACCCAGAAGATAGCTCTTCATACAAGACTTCCAATTCTAGAAGTTAGTCTATGTTAGGAGTTCAATATCGAGACCTCTTGCATATCCTGCTTCTATGGCTCTAACACTAGTATCCTCTTCACAAGAGCAACAACAACTCCTAGTTGATCACTGCTTAACCACTCCAACCTCTCTCTGATACCATGTAAATTTTTGGGATCTTGGAATGAGCAGGAGTTGTATCAACTAAAAATTAGATCACAGCAGCAAACAGAGTTCTTTATTGATGATATTAGTCTTCTTACAAAACGAGACATACATGGCGAGACATGATTTCGCCAGTATGTAAAATAAACAGAACAAAAAAAACACAGGAAGATAAATGCGGCCTGGGAGTTCAGTCCGCCGAGACCGCCACAGACCGCGACTGATGTTCGTCAGACCGCCGAGACCGACACACTACACTAGCCACTCGAGCACGAACATAGTCCGCAACCTTCAGAATCAGACCGCCGCTTTGGAACTTCTGTTCTCCACAGATTGCTATCTGCGTACTGCCCCAAGTCGCCAGCTAAAAGAAGAGCTGCTTGATCCTGTTCGCACAACTGTTCTTCGATAGTTATGTTGTCAACGGGGAGCCCTATTTATAGGCACTGAGAGAAATGTGGTCACCGTGCTAGCTGATAGGAACACCTCCCCTAGCCCGCAAACAACCTTCACCAGTCCGCCTAGTCCGCATGGACATGATCAGTCCACAAGCCAATCCGCCTACAACGCTCCTGAATAAGGACCAGTCCGCAACACCTGCGGACACCACTCCTGCTCGCAACAGACAGCCTAGTCCATCAAGTCAGGAAGCCAGTCCGCTATCTGGCGGACATCGCACCAGTCCGCACGTTGCACAGCACGCGGACACAGCAACAACCCGCGCAACCCGCGAACACTGCACCAGCCCGCCACACAAGTCCACGACCAACAGACACAGATCGCCCGGTCAACCAGCGGACTTGGCGGACTCTGTGAATACCCTGGACTCGTCACAGATTGTGACCAAGTCCAGCAACCCGCCAAAAACTTGGCGCGAGCTCGGCGGACAAGAAGACAGACCGTCAGCTACTAAGACAGTCCGCCAAACACGAACGCGGTTATCACCACTTCACCAGACATCAAGAGCACATGCAAACGCAGATCTCGCGCCCTCCATACGTAGTCCGCAACAAGCGGGCTCCGCGAACACAAAAAGAGACCGCCACATCTCTGCAGATATACCACCTATCCGCCCAGTTTCATCAACAGCCAATAGAAGAACCACACGCCAAACTGTCTGAACACCACAACCAGGTCGCAACTGACAGGCCTCACAGACCGCACCATCAGTCCGCCCAGGCTACACGGTCTGCTTGTTCAGCCACTTACACTGCGACAATTTCAACAACCAACGTGACCGAGAACGTGCATAAATATTTTTATTTAATATAAATATATAATAATAATAAAGCTCTCAATATATATAAAAAAAGCTCTCAGCTTGCACATCATTAAACTTTATATTCATAGTGGTGGAAAGTCAAAGTCAACATAAGTTAAAATCATTTAACTAGAGTTCCATGACTTCTGAGTTTTAAATGTTCATGCGGTCTCCAAACAAGTGCCCAGCTGCTTCCTGTTCGCCCATGCTTCCTCCTTTTAACCGTTGTAATTCTTTTTCAATCAAAGGAAGCTCATCGCACAAGAGGTACTTGTCGCGACGGGCGAAGTCTGATGTTGTTGTTGCTAGCGGTCTGTGTCGTCAACATTCTTTTAACTGATAGTAACCGGCTACTCGCAGTCTCTTCTCATCTCCTAGTGTGTGGTTGTGGAGGTGCATGTCCGGCACCAACATGTACCCTTTTGCCACTATTCTAGACTTGTTCTTCACAATCTTCCTATTTTCATTTAACTTGTTACTGAAGATCCATTTGGTCTCAATAATGTGTCCTTGAGGCTTTGAAACCAACTTTCACACCTTTCATCTCTTGAACTAATGAAGTTGTCCTTGCATAGCCTTTAATAAATTTATGTTTTCAATGTTGCAGTGAATTATGCACATGAGCAAAAAACGAGAGTTTCGGAGATGAAAATGCTTAGATTGATGTGTAAACACGCGATTGGATAAAATTAGGAATAAATTTATTAATGATAAGACGTGAGTGACACCAATTGTTGAGAAGATGCGAGAAACTCGATTAAGAACAAGGATAAATGACTAAAGATAAGACACAATGACGACAAAAAATCAATATAACCGAGAGATAAAGGCATCTGTGTTATTAATTTTGTATATTTTTTGAAGGGAACGTGGGATGAGATGAACTAATATTAATTAGCTACATCCCCGGGAAAAGAGGTGGTAAATAATATATTATATATGTATCAAATATTCATTTGATCACTTAAAATTATTTTTTATTAATTTACCGTCATAAGTATTTGATTAATGCAGTTGAAAGTTATAATAATTAATGACAACAGTAATGAAATTAGGAAATAAATAACAAATTTTTTTATAAGATAAAGTAGAATAATTATAATTGCCTCCAACTCCCGGGCACATCATATAATAATATAATTGGAGGATCGTGTTTAATTTCTTTGATCCCCTTGAATTTAGGTTTATGATTCTTTTTGTTTGAGTCCAAATGAATAGTATTTATTTTATCGTATAGATTAATGTAACTCTCTTATACAATTTCTTTAATAAAAAAAATTATATATGGACCTTTAGATTATGCGAGAATCGGTCTTCACCATGAAAAGGACCTCCATTTGGGGTCCCAAATGAAGGAAATTTTTGGAATCGGACTCCGTTTTCAAATTGAAGTTCGGGAGAAATAACAACGTGACACGTTTCGCAACTTGAAAGAATGAGAAATTCAACGATATTCTTGTCTAAAGAGCGCGGGAATGCAATTTACTTCTCTAAATTTCCCAAAATGATCTCTGAGGAGACAAAAATGTTATCCTTAGAGACCCAAAATGTTATCTCGGGAGATCAGGAACGAAACCTACACTAAAATAGTATAACATTAGAAGCCTTTCGAGATGACGCCACGTGTTGACACGTAATGCGTCGCGCTGTTGTTTCACCCGGACCTAGATTTGAAAATGGAGTCCGGTTCCAAAATATTGGCCCCAAATGGAGTGGATCTCATTTTATAAGATTAGGTGTGTACATAACCACACACCAATGATCTCTACCTCAAAAGAAGTGGGATCATGGGATTGACCGCACTCGCGTTCACTGTGCTCGATCCCCCGCGCACCGATCCCATCACGTGTAGTGGGCAAACCGCCGCGAGCCCCACCTTGCGTGCGGCGGGCGGTCGACCTCCTCACCGGACGCCGGTCGCCCGCCCTCTCTCGTCGCGCCTGCCCCGGTCGCGACCGAGGAAGCGACCGCCTGGACCGCGCCTCCCTTGGCCGTCAGCCGCGGCCAAGGGGGGCGGCTGACCCGGGCCGCCCCCTCCCTCGGCCGCCGGCGCGGCCCGGGGAGAGGCCGCCCGGGCCGCTCCTCCCCGGCCTCCGTCTGCAGTTCTCCCCTCGCCGACGAACTTGGCTGCGAGGTCGCCAGCCGCCTATGGAATTCCGCTCCCATTGTCCGATCGATGAGAGCGTTCCCGTCCGTCCGATTCACATGTAACCACCCACTAACCACTAGGTTAGTGGAAGAATTTAATTAATAAATTTAATTATTTATTTTGGAGTGCAAACATTGATATTAATATGCACCCCTAAACTATGAAAAAATATTAATATTGGTGGTTACGGTGTAACGTCTCCATTCGTCACATGAAATATAATAGAGGATCCGGCCGGTGCCCCACACCATATTCCACAGACAGTCAGCGAGATTACATGTTAATATCAAAAACTACACACATCCTAACTCAGAGCATTCTAGCGAAGTTTCATGGTTAACTTTTTGAACTCAAATAATCACAGGAATTTCCACTATATTATCACTAAAATGTTTATTACAAAAAGCAGTGTTGTGGATATCGACCGACATGTCCGACATGAAGGTTTGGGAGCAAAAACGACACAAAACCGACACAATTTTGTTTCGTGGCGTTTTGAAAATAGCGGTCCGACATGTCGGTTAAAACCGACATGTCGACACCAAATAACGCCCGTTATCGGGCGTTATTTTACCTTTTTTTATTTATTTAAAAAATTATTTTATTAATTCTTATTTCTTAATAATAAAATGACCCTGCTCATTTCACAAGACCCCGCTCATTTCACTTCATCCCGCTCTGCCCTAGCTCTCCCCGTCGCTCCTGCCCTAGCTCTCCCGCGCGCGTCGGCGACACTGTCTCTCTGGTTATTTCTTCTCCCTGCTCGCTGGTGCTCTCTGGTTCTCTGATTCTCCGGTGCTCTCTAGCTCGTTGGTGTTCTCCCTCTCTCGCGCGCTGTCGGCACTCTCTCTCTGGTTCTTTCTTCTCCGTGCTCGCTGGTGCTCTCTGGTTCTCTGGTTATCTGGTGCTCTCTAGCTCGCTGGTGCTCTCCCTCTATCGCATGTTGTCGACACTTTATCTCTCTGGTTCTTTCTTCACCTTGCTCGCTGGTGCTCTCTGGTTTTCTGGTTCTCTGGTGCTCTCTAGCTCACTGGTCCTTTCCTCTCCCTGCTCGCTGGTGCTCTCTCGGCTGGTTCATTCTTCTCCCTACCTCCCCCTCTCATTCTATCGCTCTGCATTTCATTTTTTTAGTGCTATAATATTACACCAAACATATTATCTAATATTAACTTTTTAATAAGAATGAATACGTTGTAATAGGAAAGAGACGTGAAGAATGTTCTTAATAATTGAATAGGTCTTCCGCATGGATCCTAATAATGATTATTTCAACTAACTGTGAACAGAACTTATTGGTAGTACTGTGATATGTATAAAAAATAAAAAATAACATTTAATTACATATATAATTAATTAAATATTAAAATCCGATATATGAAATATCCCCGATATATCCCCCGATATATAAAAAATCGACATGAAAACCCAAACCGATGTGTCCCCGACATCCGACATCTGCAACATTGACAAAAAGACACAAAAGTTACTATCGCTGACGGCGATAGTCACTGTCGCCCGACAACAGTCAACAATACTTCAAAACTGTTCTGCCCTTAAGGCCTTACATTTACTCTTGATAAGTGTGGTTTACAGACATCGGCACGCAGGCCGGCCACACATGAAAGCAATAAACTTTGATTGCCCTCAAGGGCCGACATAGCTTCTGGGGCTTTAGCCCGCTAGTTACCGCTCGGCTCTCCAGCACCTACATGCACAGCGACAATCCACCACAAGGATCTCAAATAAGGCAACAGTCAACATTCAGCTGACCAATTTATAACGACCCTACCTCATTCCCGGGGCAGCGATATTCCTTTACTGCAGGCATAACATGTATACAAAGTGACAATAATCATTCACCACAGACGCAGGCTTAACAGCCACACGCCCCGTGCACTCAAGCTACATTATCGGTGTATCAGGTTTCAGGGCCCACCACCATTCTCAGTCCCAGACTTGATGGCAACACTTGAGCATTTCTCTCTTGAGATCCAATCCAGTGACGCGCTCCAAGTCGATCGTCATAAGGTGGGTGTAGGTCAACCTTGCCCGTTGCTCAAACCGTCATGCGCCAAAAGTCGAAACCTTCATGACCGTGACATGACGCGGGTCGACATTTCCTTTGTGCCCAAGTAGATCATTTTAAGTTCCTACTAACAAACAATAACGGCCCTCAGGTCTCCTTGAAACAGGCCTTACCATTAGTAGCCCACAGGTATCCCAGAGACAGGCTACATAGCTCACCAGGAGTTATCGTCGGACGATACTCACCGTCGTCTAGCGATAGGGAACAAGGTTTCATTGCTTCCCTATTTTGGGATTTTCCTAGAGATTAACTCCAGTACTTTATTGCAATCCCTTGCATACCCACAGACCCCGAATTTCACACATTCACCTACACATTTATCCATGAAGTCTTCTTCGGCACACAAATTAAAACATCATCAATCCATACCAACCTGTCCAGATGAGCTTCACACATCATGTCTATTCCGTACTGCGCATTTTCGGATTTATATGCAAATTTATCAGAGACATCACGTATCAACCCGAATGGAATTCTTTTTACTCTTCCACCTTTTGGTGGGGGATTCCATGCACATGCCAAAAGAAAGACTTCACTTGTCCAAGAAGGAAGATCATTACCCTTGTAGTCCGTTTTGGAGCCATGAACGAGATTTTGTGTCCGGTTGGAAAGGAACGCTCCACTTTCCTCTTCGCGGATCTAGCCTAGATTCTTGGTTCCGACCACAGGATCTCCTTCACTAAGCCTTCATGCTCAGCTTCAACCTTCTTCCTTATGGGTTCTACCAAGTGAGCAAATGAAAATGAAGAGAGAGAGAAACGTGAAATGAGACTTCTTTTGATCTCTCCTCTGCTTAAGTGATCTCGGGATTAATCCCAACCATAGACTTATTTTATCAAAAAGAAGCAAAGACCAAGTTTTGAGTTGACTGGTCAACTTTAGCGATATCGCCGCACGATACCGACTGTCGCCTGGCGACATCAGCTTTTTCGCCGCTTTGACCCCAGTCAACCGCCGCTCATCGGCCGCCGACCGGCCATCCGACACGTGTCCAGCATATATGGCACTATCGCACAGCGATATCCACTATCGCCTAACAATATCTCACTCAACGCTTTAAGGCGTTGAGAGCGTTGAGAGCTGGGCTATCGTCGTGCGATACCCACTATCGTCATGCGATAGTTTCTTACTCAACGATCTGTCGAAAGGCGTCGAGTGTATTGAGCTCACTCAGCGCTTTATGACGTCGAGTGTTATTGCTATCGCCTGTCGATATCCACTATCGCCTGGCGATATCCACTATCGCCTAGCGATATCTCACTCAACGCTCCCTGGCGTCGAGTGTGATGAGCTCATTCAACGCTTCATGGCGTTGAGTGGTCTAACTATCGCCGTCGGCGATATCCATTATCGCCCAATGATATTGACCAAAGGTTCTGCTGTCATTTTGAGGTGTTACAACCATTCCCTCATTACAAAATTTTCATCCAGAAATTTTATTCATCTATTAGGGAAAAACAATAAATTATATGTTACAACATTATTTTACAAATAATTCGGGGTACTTCTTGTAACATCCTGACTTTTATTGCGCCACCAGAGCCCTAGTGAGCCCAATAAAAGTGGCCAGAACCGTACCCATGACCCGGTAAGAGATAACACTAGGCGGGAAATAGAGTTAGAGAACTCCGAATTAAGTTCTGTCAGTTCTTGTGACCTCGTATAGTCAATACGAGTGCATCGGAACTCGCACAGTTGGACCTTAAGGTCATATAGTAGATGTGACCATTCCTTGTAAAACGCAACAAGAGCGAGATTTTGGATATCGAGTTAGAAAACTCTGAATTGAGTTCTGTCGATTCCTGTGACCTCATATAATCTAGACAAGTGCATTGGAATCCGTCGCGTCACAATCCGAGATCTAACGACAGATTTAGACACTTTGACCGTTTCAACGCGCTACGACGCGCAAATTTTGGACTTTCGCCAAATAGACTCCGATTCAACCCCAATCAGTGGTGTTGGACTCGTGTGGTCAATACAAAGTCAACAGAAGTCGTCCCAGTCAATTTCGACGACAATTGGTCAACTCGTGGTAAAATCAAGCATAGTCGTACACCGAAAAGCATGCGCACACCAATTGTGACACGACACTCGAACTTTGACTCGACCCCGATGACTTGGACCCACTTTGACTTTGACTAGCAAGGGGGACCCACCCTAGGGTTGACTTGGTCAAACCCCCCTAAAAACCCATTTTGGATTTTTTTTCTCCAAGTAGGGGCCCACCTCCTCTCCAAGGGAGGATAGCCCATGCCTCACCCCTCACTCTTCTTTGGGCCCCCAACCAGCAAACAACCATTAGGAATGGAGTCCCATCCTACCCCTCCTCTCCTCTCTTTCGCCCTCTCTTTTTCAAAAGGCCCAAGCCCATAAGGGCTTCATCTTCTTTTCCCCACATGGGGGAAAAGATGGGGCCTCCAGCTGTCCTTGGACAGCTGGAGGGTGGGGATTAATCCCTCCCTAAGGAGGGATTAATCCTAGCTTGGCTAGGGGAGGAGAGCCCCTCCTCCCCAAGCCTATAAAAGGCCCCCCACCCCCTCTTCTTCCCCTCAAAACTTTCAGAGAAGCTCATCCCCCCTTGCCCAACCCTTGCCGGAGCCCTGGTGGCAGGAAAAGGCAAGCTGACGCCTCCCTCCCCCTCCGCCACCACCAACTTGGCATGGCCGACCAGGCCGCCCCCTCCCGATCCCACCAGACCCAGGTGGAACCGTTCTCCCTCCCCCTTCCCCGATCTGGACGTGCTGCATGTGCCTCCCGGCGGCCGGAGCGCCGTCGACGCCACCCAAGCCTTGTTCCAGGCCGGGTGCAGCCCAAGGAGGAAGGCTCCTCCCCTAGCGCCGGTGGTGGCACCGAGGGAGTGTTATACTACTGGTGGTGGCGCCCCCCAGCGGCGGTGCCACCGGAAAACGCGGCTCTGGCGACACCCGCAAAACGGAGCCACGCTATGTTTAGTGCTGGCGGCGGCAGCCGGCGGCATATGGCCGCCGGGCCACCATCGGCGAGTAGCCCGCCCCCGGCGCGCCGGCCGGGGGTGGGCAGGTTGGCGCGGTGGCGCCGGGAGCAGGGCCACCGTCACCCCAAGCTCTCGGGTTGAGTTTTCCGGCGGCGGCCGGCGGCGCCAGGCCGTCAGACCACCACCCAAAGGGTCGCCGACCCCCGACGAGTCGACCGGAGCCGGCGACGGCAGCTGGCGGAGGTTGGCCCGCGGTGGTGGAGGCTGCCACCCTCCACAACGCCGGGAAGCAGCAGCGACCGTCCGATCTCAAAATGAGATCGGACGACCCTGATTTTATTAATCCACGCCCCCCCCCCCCCCCCCCCCCCCCGCCTCAGCATCAGCGCCCCCCACAACGGATCCGCTGCTGATCCGTTGTGGGGACAGATTGTCAAAATGCGTCATGCAGCTCAATCCCAGCCGCAGGATTAGGTGGATCTGCTATAGGCAGACCAAATCAAGGGCAAGAACTTTGGGAAATTTTTGGGCCAAACCTAGGCCTTTAGGAGAAAATGACCAATATGAAAAATGTTCCCCATAATAAAGGCTACCTCCACAAAAAATTTGAGAATTTTTGGAGTTGATTTAGTATTTTTAAAAGCCAAAATAAAATTTGATTGACTAAATTAAATGCCCAAAACACCTTGGGAAATTATAAAAAAATTATTGGACTCATTTTAGGCCCTTCTAAGGGTTGTATCAAAATTTGGGGTCATGAGGATAAGTTTTTATATTTTTCCTAAAATATTGGAAGCCTAGGGTTGCGCACGGACCTTTATTCCGCTCGTTTTCCCTAAAAGGTAGAAATTGGAGCGCGCGACCACCTCTTTTTAATCAAATAAGTAATTCAGTATATCTCCAGTCTCGTACTGGTCGAGCTTATTTTAGTTCTTTCAATTCAGCACTACTCCAGTCTCATACTAGTCGAACTTATTTTAGTATTTCAGTACTACTCCAGTCTCGTACTGGTCGAACTTATTTTAGTATTTCAGTACTACTCCAGTTTCGTACTGGTCGAGCTTATTTTAGTTCTTTTAATTCAGCACTACTCCAGTCTCGTACTGATCAAACTTACTTTAGTGCTTTCAATTCAGTATATCTCCAGTCTCGTACTGGTCGAACTTATTTTAGTATTTCGTACTACTCTAGTCTCGTATTAGTCAAACTTACTTTACTACTTTCAATTCAGTACATCTCCAGTCTCTTACTGGTCAAGCTTTTCTCAGTACTTTCTATTCAGTACAACTCCAGTCTCGTACAGGTCACTTTTCTTTTCAGCACTTTAAATAAGCAGCTTAAACATCGTACTTGTCCACATTGTAATTTACTATTATAATCCCGGGTTCTGCTCTGACGAGCAGTCGTTGTTAAAGTTGAGCCTTAGTTGGGGATAACTGGAGTTGAAGTAGTCCTTCAGGTCTAGCCCCAAATAATGTGCTCCCTCGCTCCTTGTTGAATGTAGAGCTAAGTGCCGACGCCCGAAGTCTAAAAGCCTGGTAGGGCAGACCAATGTAGACCCGGTGTATGCATTATTTCCCATTTTGTTTGATTGTTTGTAAATTGCTTGCGGAGAAATAGTGGCGGGTCAGTCCATCTCGTAGACCGTTCGTACCGGTGCGGGAAGGCCGACGACTCAAGACGACAGGGAGATGAGTATCATGGGTGACCGGCCGTTATATTTCCCGTCGGGTTTTCCCCCACTGGTCGGCCAAAGCAATTCGCCCGATGTCGCTCACATCCAAGAGTACACAAGATTGTACGTTAGGGCCTGGGGTTTTGCGGTATGGCCACCCCCAGAAGTGGCAGAACTGGCCACTGTCACCGATGACCACATCGGTGAGGCCCGCGAGGCTCGCTACCCTGCTGGAACAAAAGCGATCCATATTATGTCGACATAGAGTTTGTGTGCGCGACTATGAATGCCTGCGGTGTGTGCATGACTGTGAATGCATGCGGTGTGTGTGCGACTGTGATTGCCTGCGATATAATTCAGGATATGAAAATCTGATGTGCTGATGAGCTAGTGGAGTCTTGTTATAACTGATTTATATTGCTGCTGCTTTTCTTTCCAGTTATATTATCTTGCACTCTTTTATAGTTGCTCCTAGCTATATATATACAAAATGTTGTGCTAACTCTCTCTTGCTTCGGCTATTTACATCTGTTGGGTGGGTGTGTGCTCGTCCCCAGGATATGGATCCGGGGAGGAGATTTGTTTCCACTTAGTTCTGTGACTAACGGTTATCTAAATAACCATTCACAGGAAATGAAGCATCGTAGTGACTCGCTGCCGCAGGAGATTACGCCAGCGGCTAGGACTACTCGAGCAGATGCACCCCCGCCGTCCCAGAGTTTACAGACGTGAGTACCGCCGAGCAGCATAGAGAGAGAGAGAGAGTATGAGGGTTACATGTAGTGCAAGTATAGCCCACAGGCTTATATAAACGCTTAGGCTTCGGCCCTAGAATCTCTGTATTAACTTTTTGTGATATTTATATCTGCAGTGGTTTCCTGTTAATGCTTCTGCTATACTTTGATGGGTTGTGAATGTTATGATTCGAGCCGAGCAAGGCGGCCATCTAGTGCTTGGATAGGGTGAATCGTTTTTTCCCTAAGAGCATTGGGTGGACGTCTTGGGCCACTAGTACCAGCAGACTTTGACCATCCTGATTGTCTTGTTTTTGCAGCTGCCTGATCTCCGAATCCTCGATCCGAATGGGCCTAAGCTTCGTCGTCAGCCCAGCTTCAACCGGTACTTGATTAGCCGCGATTACTTGAGTTGGCTCTTTCACAGCTTTACACAACACTGATATGTGAACCACATCATGTAAGCCACTTAGCTCCGCCGAAAGAGCTAACCGATAGACAGCTTCTCCAATTCATTCAACCACTTCAAATGGGCCAGGATACCTCAGACTTCACTTTTTCAAGTGCTGAATCCTGGATACGCCTTTGAATGACTTGATCTTCAAATATACCCAATCGCCAACCACAAATTTCATGTTTCGATGTTTGGCATTATAGTACTTCGCTTGTCTATCCTGAGCTACCAATAACCTTTCTCGAATAGAGCGTATCGTCGAATTAGCATCTTCGACCTCCTTACGCTTATATAACTTAGACTCGTCTGTTTCTGCTCAAGCTAAAGGTGTACGACATTTCCGACCGTATAAAGCTTCAAAGGGCATCATCTGAATACTAGCTTGATAGCTATTATTGTAGGCGAACTCAATCATATAAAGATGGTTCACCCACCTCTTCTCGAAATTCAAGGCGCACATTCGAAGCATGTTCTCCTTAGTTCTGTTGGTCCTCTAGGTCTGATCATCCGTTTGAGGATGAAAGGCCATACTGAATTTCAGTTGAGTACCCAACAACTATTGGATTAACCTCTGATCATTCAAAGTAAAACGATCATCTCGGTCACTGACGACGCTACAGGGCACACCGTGCAATCGTATTATGTTGTCCACATATAACTTGGCCAATTTTTCCACTGAATCGTCCTTTTTATTCGGTATGAAGTGCGATACCTTTGTCAATCGGTCAACGATCACCCACACGACATCATTTCCGCTCTGTGATCTTGGCAGTCCGTGCATGAAATCCACAGAGATGTCATCGAACTTCCATACCATGATTGGTAACGACTTTAGGAAACTTCCAGGTTTCTGGCATTCAACTTTTACCAAAGCGCAAGTCTGACATTTTGCCACGTAATGAGCTATGTCCTTCACACTTGGCCACCAGAACAACTTCTTTATGTCCTTGTACATCTTTGTACTTCCTGGGTGAATTGATTACTTTGTAAAATGTGCTTTGTACATCAATTCCACACATAATTTACCTACATCCCGGATACACAAACGACCATCTTTTTGCAAAAGGTCGTCATCCCATGAGAATTGGGCAATTGACCAATCTGATGTATAGCGTTGTAGACTTTCATCTAGTTCCGTTGCTCGCCAAACCCTGTCCGCAAGGTCATACTGTACCTTCGTTCAGTTCAAGCACGCATTTGCAGCAGCATTCGTGTCAATGCAAGAAATGTCTAAATTCTTTAACTCCTGGATTAGATGCTCATCATGCATCTACAACCAACTTGCCCTTACCGGAGTCCTACGACTCCAGGCATCTCAACCACGTTCCCTTTCCCAGGAGTATAATGAATATCGAATGTATAGTCCCCGAGGAACTCCATCCACCTCCGTTGTCGTATATTTAGATCCTTCTAATCCAGAAGATACTTAAGCCTCTTATGGTCCGTGAAGATGTCAACTTTCACGCCATATAAGTAATGACACCACAATTTAAGAGCAAATATCACCGCCGCTCACTCCAAGTCATGGACGGGATAGTTCTGCTCATGCACTTTCAACTGGCGTGAGTCATATGCTATCACTTTTTCGAACTGAAGAAGCACGCAGCTTAAGCCGCTCCTTGAAACATTCCTATAAATCTTGTAGCCGTCTGTACCACATGGTGAACTCAAGATAGGCTTCATGGTCAAACAACTCTTTAACTCTTCAAAAACTCGTGTGCACTCGGATGTCCAAACGAACTTATGATCTTTTCTCGTCAGTGTGATGAGAGACAAGGCTATCTGTGAGTTCTCTACGAAGCGCATGTAGTAGCTCGCAAGTCCAAGGAAACTCCGGGCTTCGGTCACATAAGGCAAAACCGGCCACTCTCGTATCGCAACTATCTTTGCCGGATCCACTACAATGCCTTCTCCACTTACCACATGGCTAAGAAAGGCCACTGACGACAGCCAGAACTTATACTCTGAGAACTTGACATAGAGCTTATTTCTTCTCAGGGTGTGCAACACCATCCATAAATGGTTTGCATGATCTTTTTCAGACTGAGAGTACACTAAAATGTCATCAATACGGACGATTACAAATAAGTCCAAGTACTCGCGAAATGTTCGGTGCATTAGGTTCATGAACACCGATGACGCATTTGTTAACCCAAACAACATTACAGTGAACTCATAATGACCGTACCGTGTTCCAAACGTTGTCTTGGGAGTGTCACATTCCCGAATCCTCAATTGGTAATAACCAGACCTTAAATCCAGCTTAGAGTAGACAGTTGATCCCACTAGCTGATCGAACAAGTCATCAATCAGTGGAATCAGATACTTGTTCTTCTCCGTCAGCTTAATCAGTTCTCGATAGTCAATGCATAGTCGCAAGCTTCCGTCCTTCTTTATCACAAAGAGGAGCGGTGCACTCCAAGGTGACATACTTGGGCGTATATATCCTTGCTTTAGAAACTCTTGCCGCTGAACTTTCAGTTTCGCCATCTCCTTTGGCGCAACATGATACGGCGAGCGGGCCACAGATTTCGCACCTGACACCAACTCTATAGCGAAGTCAATCTCCTGCGGGGGTGGAAGTCTAGGGAGATCCTTAGGAAACACATCAACGTACTCTGATACAATAGGAACGTCATTTACACTGGGCTTCGACTCAACGGCCTCCAATAGCGTGAAGAACAACTCTGCGCCCTTCCGAACAGCTTTAACGACTTGGAGAGCAGATATCAATATCTTGCTCGAATCTTGCATACCAGCAAATTTAGTCTTTCGTTCGGTATTCTGTCCTAGTGTGACTTCCTTAAAATTGCAATTCATACAAGTATGCTGCTGCAAGATCTAGTCCATACTAAAGATCACCTCAAAATTTTATATTGTCAGCACAAATGCTTTCAAACCAAAGTCATGACAGTCAGACATGTATATACACCTTTCTCTTCGCATTTACCTTTTATTCTTAAGGCAATATCATTCTAATCTCATCACAACGAGAATACATTATGTCCCATCAAAATACCTCCTGATTACTCACCATAACAGGTTCGAACGTGCAAAATATGTATTGTTTCAAAAAGTATAACTTAATGGTCACTATTACAGCAATTTATTTAAGTGCACATGAAATTCCATTTCATTTTGCTATCGTCTAAGGGCCACTTCGGCATTCCCGGGCAATATGTCCCTCTTTGCCACACAAGTAGCAAGTATGTGGAGTTCTCCCTGCAGTTGCTTAAGTCTTAGCCTTCTTTGCCTTCGGGGCCCCACCACGACAGTCTCGAGCCATATGACAAACACGCAGAGCTTGACTCTTCAATGCTCTAGTCATGTGTTTCCACCTCCTGCAGTGAGCAGACTTTCCAGACCTTGTAGAGCTCGATGCCCTGACCTCAGGCATCTGGTGGACTTTTTTCAAGTCCATCTCCAACAGTCTAGCTGACTCCACCAATGTTTGGAATCCCATTAACTTAGGACTCATCAACAGAAAACGTAGTTCAGGTCGCAAACCTTCATAAAATCGGTTGATCTTAGTTTCCTCAGTTTCAAACACAAATTCTGCATGTTGTCTCATCACGACAAATGCATGCAAGTACTCCTCAACCGTGTGCATTCCTTGCATCAAACACATATTCAACGGCTGAGCCGATGCTCTTCCCCTTGCAATCTGCTCAAATAAACCAACCGACATTGATGCCACCATAGGAACAGGGGGCTGCATATGCCTTTCAGGTTGGACATTGATCATTGTGAAGACCACATCGGCTATCCTCTGAACCGTCTCTACAGAAGGAGGTGTTGGCACCTCAGTGAATGCATAACTCTCTACCGAGTGCTGAGGTTACTGATGCCCCACACCACTTCTAGTCCCCTACAATGTGAAACACACAATTAAACAACTAAGAATATTGTCGAAAGCACTTATAGGAACACACAAGTCTCTCAAACATGTGTCTTTTCATTCATAAGTTGACATTTTTGAGTTCATTTGTGTTATAACGGTAAGCACATACACGTGCTTGCCACCCCTCAAAAGAATTCGACCACGAATTTGACGAAGGAAGATCAAGACAAGCTGATACCAAAATTGTAACGCCTCCATCCGTCACATGAATATAATAGAGGGTCCGGCCGGGGTCCCACACCATATTCCATTGGCAGACAACGAGATTACATGTTATTATCAAAAACTACACGCATCCTAACTCAGTGCATTCTAGCGGAAGCTTCATGGTTAACTTTTTGGACTCAAGTAATCACAGGAATGTCCAATATATTACCACTGGAATGTTCATTACAAAAAGACACAAAACTTACTATCGCCAGCGACGATAGTCACTAACGCCCAGCGACAATCAACAATATTTCAAGACTGTTCTGGCCTTAAGGCCGTACATTTACTCTTGATAAGTGTGGTTTATAGACGTCGGCACGCAGACCGGCCACACATGAAAGCAATAAACTTCGCTTGGCCTTCGAGGGCCGGCATAGATTCTGGGGCTTTAGCCCGCTACTTCCCGCTCGACTCTCTAGCACATGCATAACGATAATCCACCGCAAGGATGACAAACAAGACAACGGTCAACATTCATCTGACCATTTATAACGACACTACCCCATTTCCGGGGCAGTGATATGTAACAGCCCGGCCCATGACACTCAGAGGCTGCGCACAGCATGGCCCAAGCTCCGGCACTGCTACAGGGCTGCAGCCCAATACACCCCAACGCCTCTCCGCCTGTTTCTCAGCAAGGCGCGTTGTTGGCGCTAGGTTTCGAACCCGCAACCCTTGATAAATCACTCTTCCAACAGTGACCATCACCAACTTAGCTGCAGCTCAATTGGTGATGGTCACTGTTGGAAGAGTGATTTATCAAGGGTTGCGGGTTCGAAACCTAGCGCCAACAACGCGCCTTGCTGAGAAACAGGCGGGAGAGGCGTTGGGGTGTATTGGGTTGCAGCCCTGTAGCAGTGCCGGAGCTTGGGCCATGCTGTGCGCAGCCTCTGAGTGCCATGGGCCGGGCTGTTACATAAAAAGTGCAGCTCAGCTGGTGATGGTCACTGTTGGAAGAGTGGTTTATCAAGGGTTGCGGGTTCGATGCCTAGCGCCAACAACGCGCCTTGCTGAGAAACAGGCGGGAGAGGCGTTGGGGTGTATTGGGCTGCAGCCCTGTAGCAGTGCCGGAGCTTGGGCCATGCTGTGCGCAGCCTCTGAGTGCCATGGGCCGGGCTGTTACATAAAAAGTGCACTTTTTATGTAACAGCCCGGCCCATGGCACTCAGAGGCTGCGCACAGCATGGCCCAAGCTCCGGCACTGCTACAGGGCTGCAGCCCAATACACCCCAACGCCTCTCCCGCCTGTTTCTCAGCAAGGCGCGTTGTTGGCGCTAGGTATCGAACCCGCAACCCTTGATAAACCACTCTTCCAACAGTGTCTATCACCAACTGAGCTGCAGCTCAAGTGGTGATAGACACTGTTGGAAGAGTGGTTTATCAAGGGTTGCGGGTTCGATACCTAGCGCCAACAACGCGCCTTGCTGAGAAACAGACGGGAGAGGCGTTGGGGTGTATTGGGCTGCAGCCCTGTAGCAGTGCCGAAGCTTGGGCCATGCTGTGCGCAGCCTCTGAGTGCCATGGGCCGGGCTGTTACATGATATTCCTTCTCTGCAGGCATAACATGTATACAAAGTGGCAATAATCATTCACCACAGACGCAGGCCCCACCACCATTCCCCACACGCCCTGTGCACTCATGACACATTATCAGTGTGCCTAGGTTTCAGGCCCCACCACCATTCTCAGTCCCAGACTTGATGGCAGCACTTGAGCATTTCTCTCATTTCTTCTTATGAGTCGAAAACGTCAAAAGAGTTCTATTACTTTGAGATCCAATCCAGTGATGCGCTGCAAGTCGATCTTCATAAGGTGGGTGTAGGTTAACCTTGCACGTTGCTCAAACCGTCATGCGCAAAAAGCCGAAACCTTCATGGCCGTGACATGACGCTGGTCGGCATTTCCTTTGTGCCCAAGTAGATCATTTTAAGTTCATACTAACAAACAATAACGCCTCTCAGGTCTCCTGGAGACAGGCCTTACCATTAGTAGCCCACAGGTCTCCTAGAGACAGGTTACATAGCTCACTAGGAGCTATCCCCGGACGATACTCACTATCGCCGAGCGATTGGGAACATGGTTTCATTGCTTCCATAATTTGGGATTTTCCTAGAGATTAACTCAAGTACTTTATTGCAGTCCCCTGCACACCCCTAAACCCCGGATTTCACACGTTCACCATACATTTATCCACTGAGTCTTCTCCGGTACGCAAATCAAAATATCACCAATCCAGACCAACCTGTCCAGATGGGCTTCACACAGTATGCCTATTACGTACTGCGCATTTCCGGATCTATATGCAAATTTATTGGGGACATCATGCATCAACCCGAATGGAATTCCCTTCACTTTTCCACCTTTTGGTGGGGGATTCCATGCACATGCCAAAAGAAAGACTTCACTTGTCCAAGAAGGAAGATCGTTACTATTGTAGTCCGTTTTGGATCCATGAACGAGCTTTTGTGTCCGGTTGGAAAGGAACGCTCCACTTTCCTCTTCGCGGATCTAGCCTCGATTCTCGGTTCCGACCACAGGATCTCCTTCTCCAAGCTTTCCAAGCTCAGCTTCAACCTTCTTCCTTAGCTCATTCTACCAAAAGAGCAAATGGAAATGAAGAGAGAGAGAGAGAAGTGAAATGAGACTTCTCTTGATCTCTCCTCTACTTAAGTGATCTCAGGATTAATCCCAGCCACAGACTTATTTTATCAAAAGGAAGCAAAGACCAAGATTTGGGTTGACTGGCCAACTTTAGCGAGATCGCCGCGCGATATCGACTGTCGCCTGACGACATCGGCTTTTTCGCTGCTTTGACCTCAGTCAACCACCGCTCATCGGTCGCCGACCGGCCATCCGACACGTGTTCAGCATACGTGGCACTATCGCCTGATGATATTCACTATCGCCTAGCGATATCTCACTCAACGCTTTACGGCGTTGAGTGCGTTGAGTTCACTCAACGCTTTAAGGCGTCGAGAGTTGGGCTATCGCCGCATAAGGCTGATATCGAGTCGAGTTCGAGCGATTTTGGCTCGGCTCGAAATCGAAATTTTCGACTCGAACTCGGCTCGAAATTGAAATTGATTTCGAGTCGAGTCGGCTCGACTCGAAATGACTCGATTTCGAGTTGGCTCGAAATCGAATTGAGTCGGCTCGAAATCGAATCGAGTCGGCTCGAAATCAAATCAAGTCGGATTGAAATTGAGCAGTTTTTCGTTTTATTCTTATTTGGCTCAAAATTAAATTGGACAATCTATAAATTTAGTAAATGGAACACTTAAAACTTTCATTCTTTTTTTTTTATTTTTAAATTTTGTTTTTTTAATCTTAAAATAAGAATATATTAATAAATGCATAATTTTTTTAATGAATTCGAGTTGATTCGAATCATATTTCGAGCGATTCAGGGCTGGCTCGAAATCGACTTGAAATCAGATTTGAGTCAAATTGAATCGACTCAAATTGAGTCGAATCAATTTTAACCGATTCCGATTCGGCTCATTTTCGAATGATTTTCGACCGACTTTCGAGTTTCGAATAATATGCTCAGCCCTATCGCCGCATGATACCCACTATCGTCACGCAATAGTTTCTTACTCAACGATCTGTCGAAAGACGTCGAGTGTTTTGAGCTCACTCTACGCTTTACGGCGTCCAGTGCTATTGCTATCGCCTAGCGATATTTCACTCAACGCTGGTGTCGAGTGCGATGAGCTCATTCAATGCTTCATGGCGTTGAGTGGTCTCACCGTCGTCGTCGACGATATACACTGTCGCCCAACGATATTGACCAAAGGTTCTGCTGTCATTTTGGGGTATTAGATACGGTATGCAGATTGTCGCATAACCACCGTAACCACCTCCCGGAGCATATAAAAGGAGCCCCAGGCCTCCTCATTTCTCACCTTTTTCCTCTGAGTCTTCTTCTTCCTCAGGTCGTAGCTCTGCCGGATTCCTCCTAGGAGCAGCACCCGAGTCGCACCCGAGCCGCACTCTAGCCGCACCCGAGCCACGTACGAGCCAAGTTGAATTTGCCCGACAATGTCCAATCTCCCAATTTCCAAGTGGCTTCCACAACCGCAAGTCCAGGTGCTCCGCTCCGAGTTCAGAATCACTAAGGCGCTAAATGAAGACCACCAACGCAAAGTGCAATTTGTAACAGCTCCCGGCGCGACGGTCTGTCGTCCGCCGCGCGACAAGTGTTCTATCGCCCCAAAGCTGTAACGAGAGGTGATCTATCACCCTCGACTTCACAAACAAGCTGTAACCGTAAGGAAATAATGGACTTTGACCGGCACAGATCCGGTCACGTGATTTTTTACCCAGTTGGGGGATTTTTCCACGTTAAAACTGCGTGTGTACAATCGACCTACTCTATTGACTGTGTGCGCGCTCGACCGTTACGAGAGCTAAGACGGTCCAGGTTATTCCGGTCCGACCGGGACGTCGAGTTAGACCACAACAGATCCCAATCCACAAATTTAGGTCAGAGCGGGATAATGTTTTTAGATGGGCTTAGGGTTTAGAGTTTTAGAGTTTAGAATTCTAGCAGGAAAAGGAAAAGAACAGTTGTTTCGGGAGAAATAAAGGGCGAGCTGCATTTATAATAGGTTAGGGTATTCTATTTCTAATTTTAGAACTTTAGATATGATCTGTGAATAGTCCGTTTGAGTGGTCGTATATCAATCACCTAAATTTATATGACGATTTATTTTATGGCTAATACTTTCAAAACCCATTTTAATAAAATTGTAATATTTGTCATTTATTTACTTCTGAGTAGTCGAACACGAAAAATCCATGTGCCCGACGCGATAGCACCCGTGCTACTCGCTTTCTCCGGTGTACAAAAATGGCGATCACGAGTTTGAGTTCTGATCATCCTTATACGCTGCACACTGAAGACGAAGAGCGATGGTAGTATCATCAAGCAAGGCACCAAGCTTTACATGTGCCGGAGTACCCGTGAGAGGATAAGAGACCAGATAAAAAAAAAGAAAAAGTAGGCTAAGTTTGGGTGAATAAATAGGATGAAACATAATATTAAAAAATGAAAATATTAACTTTATAAATTCATTAAAAATTACTTTATAAAATTATATTAGATGAGGTTACCATTTTATATTAGCGAATTAATGACTCATTTATATGGTGCTCCTCCCTTTACTAATTAATAGTATTGTGTACCCATAAAATTCTAGTTTCTAAAATTGACCCAAATAAACATACTAAGGATCCTCTAAACAAACAACCGTGGATCGTAAAAATGGACGGAGTTTCTTAAGGTCGGGCATTCACGAGCGGCGGATAGTAACCCGTGCATTCACTGATGTCGCCTCCGTGCCAAATAGACCCTTTTCCTCTCCATTTCACGGTCTAGATCTATTTTCGATCCAACGAGTTTACTAATCTCATTCTTTTATATTTTTGTTTATTCAAAATATTCTACATCATTAGATCAAATGAGAATTCATCTAGATCATGAAATGATCCTCCATTTGGGGTCCCAAATAGAGAGGATCCCGGTCCATAAATATTCGGGATGGGTACTGTTAGGAACACTTTTGTATGTTTAAACTGAGCTTGTAATGCGGTTATAGCTCATTGGTCTCCTTTGAAAATTCCCCTCCCCCCAAGAAATTACACTTAGGGTAGGCACTATATTGGCTAAAAAGTCTTTCGTAGGAGTCATTTTTTGGACTGATCTCCATTCCAGAATCTACATATGGCAGAAGCCTTTGGTTGCCACGTAGAGGAAGTGACGGGGATGATGGAAGGCGAGCGAAAACAAAAAACCTAAACGAAAGAGCGAACCCGTCTAATATTTGTGTGCGATCATTCCTGGTGTCCTGGGTACCCGGACCGAAAAACTTACGCACTCATAGGGCATTGCTTCAACATTTTATAACATTTATGATGAGAATATTTGATATAAGAAAAATCTAAGAATACCATACATTATTCATTATTCATAAATATTCACATGTAAAATTATAAATATTAATTATCTATGTTGTGTTCAAACTTTCTACTGATATGTCTTTGCAATCCTTACAAATTATTTTATTAATTTTACAAGTCATAAAATAATCAATTTGTGACTTATTTGGTTTTCTTTTAAACGCAATTAAATGTTTCTCTCTGTATGTTTTTCATAAAAAATGAAAAGCATTTAATTACGTTTAAAAGTGAACTAAATAAGTCACAAAATAATTATTTTATGACTCGCAAAATGGATAAAATGATTTGTAAGAATTGCAAAGTCATAGCGGGAAAAAATTTGTCGTACAAATTAAATATAATCAATTTAAGATAAGAATAAAATATTGTCAAAAATTCGGTGGTTGAACTTAAAGATGGAAAAACAGGTTACTTTCAAGACAGTAGTTATGAAACAACTAGTTGATGACCCTTATGTTGATCATAGTGTCTCATGAAAAATTATGTCTTCACATTGATGATAAGTGGAAAAAACGTACTTAGAGTACTAAAATATCGTGTGCCCCAAATAAAGAATCTTGGTGATGAAATTAAAAAGCGAAAGAGAAAATGAGGGCAAAAAGGGTCTGTTATAAATCACTCTACACTTGTACGAATGATGAAAATTTTGTCAAGTATAAAGTTGTTAAAAAGAATCTAAACATGCAGTAAATAAAACCAGTAGTCAAGTTGATGAAGAATTTTATAAATGACTAGATACCAAAGATGCAGAATGTGACATATATAAAATCGCTCGAGCTAGAAAAAAGAAGACGAGATTTAAGCTATGTAAAATGCATAAAGGATGAAATATATACAATTTTGACGGATGATGTAAATATTAAAGAACGATAAAAATGATACTTTTATTTACTCTATAATGAAACAACAGACACAAATTGAACTCGAAAGAGTGAGGTAAATCAGAGCAGTATAAGAACATAATGTTTATCGTAAAACTCAAGTATTAAATTTAAATGATGCTCTAAAGAAGATGAAAAATGGAAAAGTGATTGAGCCAGACGATATACCTATCAAAATATGAAAATGTCTACGGAATGTAGGAATTTTGTGGCTTATATATTTTTTCAATAGAATATTGAACTCAAAGAGGATGTCAAACTAATGGAAAAAAGTATATTGATACCTTTATAAAAACAAAAAAGATACACAAAATTATGTTAATTACAGATAAATTAAATTGATGAGTCATACCATAAAACTATGAGAACGAGTAATAAAAGAAGAGTAAAAGAAGAGAATAACATGTCAGAGAATCAATTTGGATTCATGCCAGGGCGGCTGATCGTGGAAGTTATACATCTCTTGAGGAGACACATTAACAACTACTGAGAAAGAACAAGATTTGTATATGCTGTTTATCGATCTTGATAAGGCTTATGATAGAGTTCTAAGAGAAATTTTATGGAGAGTCTTAGAAATAAAAAGTGTAAATGTATAATACACTGACATAATCAAAGATATGTATACAAATTCAATGATAATGGTGAGTACAACTGAAGTATTAACACATGAATTGCTCATCACTGTTGACTTACATCAAGGTTCAACTTTAATACCATATCTCTTTATCCTTATCTTATATGAGCTCAACGAATATATCCAACAAGCAATACCTTGGTGTTTATTGTTTGCGGGTGATATCATTTTGATCGATGAGAGCCAAGAGACGTAAAACTTGAATCTTTGCAAGACACTTTAAAAAAGAAGTGTTTTAGGTAGAGCGGGGCAAAGACAGAATATATGGATCTTAAATTTAACATTGTAAAAAAGACGGATGACTTCGTTATTAAGTTGGGTGATTAAGATATTTCCCGTAGTGAGTGTTTTAATATCTTAATCGATAGTTCAAAAAGATGGAGGTATTGATAAAGATGTGACACATATAATCCAAGCAGGTTGGCTGAAGTGGAGAGGTGCATCTGGGATCTTATGTGATCATAAAGTACTATTAAAACTTAAGGATAAGTTTTTCTGTACTGCAATTAGACCAACAATGCCCTATGGTTCAGAGTGCTGGGTAGTGAATTGTATACATGAGCAAAAAAGGGACTTGTAGAGATGAAAATGCTTAGGTGGATGTATGGACATACGAGACTGGATAAAATTAGGAATGACTGTATCAGGGGTAAGACGGGAGTAACACCGATTGCAGAGAGGATGCGAGAAACTCAGCTAAGATGGTTTGGACACTGTACAATCTCGTGTTCGCCGAGTGGACGAACCAGAGCGACTCCACCGCTTCAGGCGAGCCGGGGAGGCAGACTTGCGCTCGCCTCAAGCGGCGAGTACCTAGTCAGTGGGGCGAGTCGGGAAGTAGGACCACACTCGC